>JARQOC010000006.1:420842404-420869923 GCA_033576535.1 Allobates femoralis | reverse complement strand
GCTGCGCCCAGTGCTGTAGCCCTGGTTCACATTTAAAAGGGGAGAAACAAAACTGGAATAAAACCAACAAAAGAAAAATAATAATAGTTTGGGACGTCAGTTGGGATTTCCAGCCTTTTGGTGGCCGGCACTGCAGAAGCTCCCTGGAAGATAGGTGGTGTAGCAGTGCAGATGTTAGACCCTTCCCAACCAGGGCTGGTTCCCGGGGGTGAAGAAAGTGGGAGTTGTAGTGGGAGTGATGGTGCAGGAGGAAAGGAGGCACACAATACAGTCTTTTTGCTCTTTACCTTTACTGTAGATATTGCAACAGATCTAGGTTACATACACCACTAGGCTTGTGGTCCAGCTAGTCTGGGAAGAACTGTAGTCCGCTCTGCTGGGTGAGGTATAGTGGCCTTCCTGCTGAGTTTCTCTAGTTAATGTTTGTAGGTGCTTGCAAGCTCTCCTGTATTCCCTTCCATGGCTGTGGGTACCTCCAGCCAGGCAGGTAACGCAAATCTTGTAGTTAATCTTACTTTAGTGCAGGTCCCTGATCCTCTATGTTGCTGTGCCTCAGAAAATCCCTCCGGTGTAAAACTCAGCAGCCTCTAGTGTCTGTTACTGGGTCATGAAAGCCCAGCAACCTAGGGTACTGCAGCTGTTCCATCAGAATGGCCTCTCAGCCCTCTTCTGACTGAACCTCTCCTCTTGCCTACCTCTACCTTACTATTTTAACTCTTCCCTCCAACCAGAAACTAGGACTTGCCCATTGGGGCCTTTTCAGTTCTCAGCTTCCTGGTTGAAGTTTGCATTGTGTTGGATGCTTAAGGCTTTAAGGCTTCCAGCAGAGGGTGCTCCAATTCTCTCCAGACATGGTATTACAATCAATGTAAACGAAATACCATCTGTGGCAACCAAGCCGCAGGGGTGCCACAAATATATAAGAAACTCAGTATATACATTTGAAAGCGAGAAGGAATTTGGCCATAAGATTTACCCTCACATACCCTCACATATGCTAGAATGAATAATGACAATTATCAGCTATGAAAACTTAGAGTGAGTGGAAATATTACTGTCCAGAGATGACTTGTGGGAGTTGTTACAATAGAGAGATCACACTTTAATAAGGTGATCAAGAATAAGACAAGAAAAACAAACAGGCAAGAGCCTAATAAGCTCATTAGTGGAGGAAAACTAACTGATAAAAATAAAACATGAGGACACTGCTAAAGGCATCCGGAAAGCACTACAAAACCTACACAAGAGATACAGCGTAAATAGCAAGTTAATCCTGTTAAAGAAATTGTACAAAATGAGAATAGGAAATAAAATGCATGCAGGAGCATATAGATGCAATCTTGGAAGTGAATCAGAAAACTGAGGGGAGTGAATAATGGTATAAAAGACAGCCATATTCCTATGTAGTTGTGGCACCCCTGGGTGGGATTGCCACAGGATTCACCAGTGCAGGGAGGGATGTCCACCTTTGCCCACACAGCATACAACACCTTATACCCCAGACCTGGAGGGGAAGCCCCACTGGCTGTCCTTAAGCCAGATCCCCTATAAAGATCTAGGCCTGAGGGGAGGAGTCAGCCAGTTAGTACTGAAGTCAGTGAGTAGTCAGAGGAGTGAAGGAGCTGGTTGCTGGGACCAAGCCAGGCCCAGAACCAGGGAGCTTGACCCAGCTGTGTAGCGCCCTTGGGACAGGGACAGAGGCCAGTGGAAGAAGTAGGAATAAAGAAGAAGGGAACATACCTGGTATCCATTTAGCCCACCCGGACAACGGAGCCCGAAGTTGCTATTTTTCTAAAGTGTAGCAGAGAAAGCCTGGACAGACCAGGAGGATCTAGTCCCCCTGAAGTTACACTAAGTGAGACACCAAACCTGACCAAGCATAGGATCAGGGACCTAAGCAGAGAATAGGGATCCCCAGAGAAAGGTCCTCATTGTCGGTTGTGGAACAGCACCCTGAGAGGGAGAAAGAGTGGCAGGTTCAGCGACAGGCAAAGCTTGCCCCAAACACCGCACACACTAACAGAGGAGGTCTCACAACTCTTCAAGGTGGACGTCGCAAACTGCACCGAGAACCTGGTTACCCTCATGGATCGTGCCTGTTACCAGACATCAGTAAAAAGGTACCGAAACAGAGACTATTGTGTGTGTGTGTGCCTGCTTCACCACTGCCGCCTTCAGCGTTGACAGCAGAACCGCTTCTACTACTCCCCTCATCCACCCCGCTGCCCTGAGGTAAAGCTCCACCTGTTGGGAGCTGTACTACCAAAGCTGCATTCACATCACCTCAGCGGCCGGCCGCAGCACTGGTAAGCCTATAACCAGGTACCACAGGTGGCGTCACATTACCATTCCCCCATCATCATTACCCCCACCCCGCCATTGAGGGTCCAGGACACAGAACCAGGAACCGACCAGCCGGGATCCCCCATTGAAGTAACCCCCTGTCCCGGTATCCGAGTAGCCCCTACCCTGTCGACCGACTCATAGTTTACCTGACACATTCAGTCCACTGATTAATGCACTATAAACATAGTCAGTAGCGTAGCTACCGGGGGGGCAGCGGGGGCCAGCTCCCCGGGCCCCCGGCATGAGGGGCCCATTGCCTGCCCCCTGGGGGGCCCCGCAACCCCTGGGGGGCCCCGTGCTGGCTGCCTCGCGGCCGGAGAGGAGGGAGGACGGGACTTCCTATCCTGCAGCTCTGCCCGCCCCTCCTCTCCTCCTCCTTACAGCAGACGCACGGCGGCCGCGGTGAGTGTTGTTGTGCACCCCCCCCCTGGTCCTCAGATCTCTCTGCCAGCACCACACCCCCCCCCCCGGTCCTCACATGGGGTGCCTGGGTGCAAATCTTGCCCCAGGGCCCGGGGCAGTCTAGCTACGCCAATGGACATAGTCTTAGATAGAACTGACAAGCCTAAAATGTGATATGTTAAATTAAAAAGATATGATAAGTTTTAAAGAACTTGAAATCGGATGTACATTGCTCAAAAAAATAATGGGAGCACTAAAATACCATATTCTAAATCTCAATGAATGAAATATTTTTGTTATAAATCTTTATTCATTACATAGTCAATGTGTTGAGAACAATAAAGGCTGACAGGTAGGGATGGGCTAATCTACTCGCTAGGACTCGTTACTCGGCGAGTAGTAAGGGACTCGCAGGACTCGGTACTCTGCGAGTTTCCCAGCGTTTACTCACACGAGTCCAATGCAAATCAATGGCAATCCTAGTTTTGTCAGAGACTCTGACAAAACTAGGATTGCCATTGTCTTGCATTAGACTCGGCTACTGTGCCAGTGATAGCAGGGAAACTCGCAGAGTAACTGCTGTTACTTTGCAGCCTAGTCCAGCTGTCTTCTCTGTGCAGGCTGCCGCAGCTCCAGGGTCCTAGAGCCCGCCTTCTCACAGAGATGATGTAGCAGAGCTGCGATTGTTCTCAGTCTGCTCATTCCCTGTGCATAGACATCTATATCTATGCACAGGGATGTAGCAGAGAGGACATCGCGTTTTGGACTACGTCGGACGGAACAGGATTTTTTTAATTAAAGATGGAGTCCCTAATGGCTTTTTTTTTTTATTTCTAATAAAAAATTTTCTCTGTGTTGTGTTTTTTTAACCCTTTATTGGAGATTCTTAGTGGCTGGGTCAAACATGGCCTGACATTAAGAATCTCGGGCTTAATACCAGCTTGTATAACAAAGCTGGTATTAACCCCTTTATTACCCAGCGTGCCACCGCCACCAGGGCCGCTGGAAGAGCGGGGTTCAGCGCCAGAGGATGGCGCTTCAATGAACGCGCCATCTTCTGGGGCGGCTGCGGGCTGCAATTTGCAGCGGGGGGTGCCCAGAAAGCTTGGGCATCCCTGCGCTGCAGATTCCAGCCCCCAGCTGCTTAGCTGTACCTGGCTAGACATAGAAATTGCGCGGAGCCCCACGCATTTTTTATTATTTCATGAATTTCATAAAATAATTTAAAAAAAATGCGTGGGGCTCCGCGCAATTTCTATGTCTAGCCAGGTACAGCTAAGCAGCTGGGGGCTGGAATCCGCAGCGCAGGGATGCCCAAGCTTTCTGGGCACCCCTCGATGCAAATTGCAGCCCGCAGCCGCCCCAGAAGATGGTGCGTTCATTGAAGCGCCTTCTTCTGGCGCTGAACCCCGCTCTTCCAGTGGCCCTGGTGGCGGTGGCACGCTGGGTAATAAAGAGGTTAGGGCCAGCTTTGTATTATCAGCTGGCCCTAAGCCCGAAATTTATGGCGGTCACGCCAATATTAGACATGACCGCCATGAATTTCTATTAAATTGTTTTAAAAAAAACACAACACAGAGAAAATTTTTTATTAGAAATAAAAAAAAAGCCATTAGGGACTCCATCTTTAATTAAAAAAATCCTCTTCCGTCCGACGCAGTCCAAAACGCGATGTCCTCTCTGCTACATCCCCTGTGCATAGATATAGATGTCTATGCACAGGGAATGAGCAGACTGAGAACAATCTCAGCACTGCTACATCAGGCAGCAGGCGGGCTCTAGGACCCTGGAGCTGCGGCAGCCAGCACAGAGGAGACAGCCGGACTCTTATCTGTGCGAGTTTCCCAGCGATTACTTGCACAGTAAACTAGTCCAATGCAAATCAATGGCAATCAGAGTCTCTGACAAACTAGGATTGCTTCAGGCTGAAGCTTCCGAGACACATCTGTGATTTGTAAATCGCACACTACTCGCTATTACTCGCTTCCCCATTCATTAACATTGGACTCGCTAGACTCGCAACGAGTAGCGAGTCCCGGGCTCGGACTCGCTTGAGTCAAGCGATTCCGAGTAATTTAGGACTTGCCCATCACTACTGACAGGCTGATCCAACTTCGGTGGAAATACCTTAAGACAAGGAAATGAGGCTCAGTAGTGTGTGTGGCCTCCACATGCCTGTATGACCTCCCTACAACACCTAGGCATGCTCCTGATGAGGCAAAAGATGTTCTCCTGAGGAATCTCCTCCAAGACCTGGATTATAGCATCAGTCAACTCCTGGACAGTCTGTGGTGCAGCGTGGCGTTGGTGGATGGAACGATACATGATGTCCCAGAAGTGCTCGATTGGATTAATGTCTAGGGAATGGGCAGGTAAGTCCATAGCATCAATGCCTTCATCATGCAGGAACTGCTGACACACTTCAGCCACATGAGGCCTAGCAGTATCTTGCATCAGAAACCCAGGGCCCTCTGCACCTGCTTATGGTCTCACATTGGGTCTGAGGATCTCAGCCAAGTAGATAATTGCAGTCAGGGTACCTCTGGCTAGCACATAGAGGGCTGTGCGGCCCTCCAAAGAAATGCCTTTTCACACCATTGCTGACCCACTGCCAAAGCGGTCATACTGGAGGAAGTTGGAGGCATTAGAATGTTCTCCACGGCGTCACCAGACCCTGTCACGTCTGTCACATGTGCTCCGTGTGAACCTACTTTCATCCATGAAGAGGACAGGGCTCCAATGCTGAATCTGCTAACCTTGGTGTACTAGACTATCTCCTAGTATCTGCTCCATGCTCTGGACACTGTGCTGACAGACACAGCTAACCTTCTTCCCATGGCTCGCATTGATGTGCCATTCTGGATGAGCTGCACTACCTGAGCAACTTCTATGGGTTGTAGACACAACCTCATGCTACCTCTAGGGATAAGAGCAATGACAAAATACAAAAGTGACCAAAACAACAGCCAAAAAGGATGAGAACAGAGAAATGGTCTGTGGTCACCACCTGTAGAATGCTCCTTTATAGGGGGTGTCTTGCTAATTTCCTATCATTTCTACCTGTTGTCTGTTACATTTGCACAACAGCAGGATTAATTGATTCACAATCAGTGTTGCTTCATAACTGGACAGTTTGACTTCACAGAAGGGTGATGTAGGCCGCTTTCACATTTGCGTTTGAGATGCAGCATTTGAGAAAACAGACAAACACATGCGCACTGCGTCCCTACAGTATGTTTAACATGGGGATGCATGGTATCCGCGTTTGGCTGCAGTTCGGATGCGTTTTATATCGGCGGTCTCTGGAAGCAACATGTTGCATTTTTGGTGCGTCGCAGGATGTTTGCTTCATATGCAAGCACCCTGAAGCGCACATACAATGCATGGCAGTCAATGGAGCCGCACTGCCATCCGCATGTATCGCAGTCACCACAGCGTTCTTATTTTTTTCTGTGTCTCCTCCTCTTAGCACAATGTGTGCTCCGGGGGTTCTCTCTCTCTCTTCAACCGCTCTATAATAGGTTCCTATGGCCGGAAATGTATTCCTATGGAGAAAATTATGTCAACGCTGCGTTGACAGAATTACGATGTGTTTTGGCATGTGTTTGACACGCAGATGATCTGCAGCGTTCACAAACACTAATGTGAAACTAACCTTACTTTGAGTTACATTCCTTTTATTTTTTGAGGAGTTGTCTGGGGCCACAAGGGACTGGGTACTCAGGTCTCGGGCGGTCAGTTGCGGGGATGTCACGGGTGGTCGGTGCCCAAGCCTGTGCCCTTGGGTGACAATAAAAAGGGCAATATTTACAGGGGATTAGAGTTGTCAGTCGTGACGCCACCTGTAGGTTCCGGTAATGGCATCGGTGCTGCTTGGGCCTCCAGGGTGAAGGGCGGAAGCCAGATGGAGTAGCTCCCTACAAGAGCAGCGGGATCCCCAGGGCTAGGAGTGGTGATACTGGAGTAGGGCAGCACAGTCGTTGCTGCACAGGGTTGGAATAGGGGAGCATAGTCGGTGTGGTGCGGGATGAGATGAAAGAGGGACACGCACACATTAAAGTCTTTTGGTACCTTTACTGGTGATGGGTTGCAGGTACACGCGTCCGGAGTGAAGGGAAACACCTTGGATCTCCACAGCGAGTAGGGTTGTAGGCCTCCTTATTCTGTGCCTTGTTCTGAGTCTGGCAGGTATGGAACCTAACCGGACCATTACTTCTCTTGCTACACACCCGTGTGGCTGCACTGAGAGCTCTCTCATGGGCCACCGCCGTATCTCTCTCCACGGTCCCTGGCTCTCAACTGTTGGTGCTGCAGGCGTCCGGGAAGCTAAGCCTCCTCGGGATGCTGGTGTCTCTGCTGGGTCTATTTACTCTGTCCCCTGCAGACTCAGACTCCAGTAACCGGTGCTCTGGTGGGGTGAGCCGGTATGGCTCCTCTGCCCCTGGTAAAGTGTTCCTTGCCTTCGATCCCTACTCTTCGGGTCCTCACACTGACTTTCGTGTGTACTGGTTTGGGCCTAGCTTGTCTCCGGTACCAGTTCAGCTCACTAGTCTCTGAGCTACCTTGCATCTCTTCTAGTGTCTGCACACTGTGTCTGACTCTGCCCCCAGGACCTGCATTTATAGGAGGAACTGGCTTAAGGCAACCAGTAGGTCCCCCCTACAGGCCTGGGGTGGAAGGTGTTGGGTGCAATTGGGTTACCCGCTGTGGAAAATCCTTCAGTGTCCTAGGGAAGCTTGTGGTTACCTGGTACAGGGTGCCACACAGTGTATAACTGATGAGAGCTCAAATGAGAAAAAAATATTTTGTCATTCAGTATATGAAAGCTTGTAATACAGTAGAGTAGAACTGTGAAAGAAGGAAGAGATCAAAAATGGATATTAATTTTGAAAAGTAAGGCAAATGAGTTGGAAGGAAAAAAGATAGAGAACAGAACAATATAAAATACAATAAAATCATTTACAATTATTAAAAAAGGGATGATAGATGTGACGTGCTGGAGTGGAATGATAACAGAAAGTGAGTAAAACTCAGGGTATCATTGAGACCCAGATGTTTCATGGTCTTAGTGCTTATTGAGTAATATTTCTCTTAATTTTCCTCTACATCCCTTACATCAGGGGTGGGGAACCTCTGATGACTTTTCATGGGCAGGATCCTGGGACTGCACTGCTCGAGCTGCAGCTGGCAGCAGCGTTCTCCAGGCTGCTGGTTCTATCTCCTACGTGCATGAGATTTCACTACCAAAAGCTGTGTACACGTTCATGAAAGATAATGTCCTCACTCTGCCATGGCAGTCAGCATAGAAGATGCACCATGTGTGGTCCTACCGTGCAGTATGCTGCAGACGAGGAGCGCCTGCTGCAGCGTCAAACAGTGCTCTACTGTGCCTCCTGTTGATCAGTGTCCCCAAGTTCTGCCTTTGCTCTCTGTCACCTCTGTGCCCATTTGTCACCTCTGTGCCCACTTGTCACCTCTGTGCTCCCTGTCACCTCTGTGCCCCCTGTCACATCTGTGCCCCCAGTAATATGTGCTCCCTAATTTCTGTGCCCCCCAGTAATCTCTGTGCACCCGCAGTGATGCCTGTGTCCCCAGTACCATGTGTCCCCCAGTGATGCTTGTCCCCAGTACTATGTGCCCCCCCGTTATGCCTGTGCCTCCAGTGTTATGTGCCCCCCAGTGATGCCTGTGCCCCAGTACTATGTGCCCCCCAGTTATGCCTGTTCCCCCAGGACTATCGTATGAGCCCTTCCAGTTATGCCTATTCCTCCAGTACTATGTGCCCTCCCAGTGATGCATGTGCCCCCCAGTACTATGTGCCCCCACTAGATATGCCTGTGTCCCGAAGTACTATGTGCCGCCCAGTGATGCCTGTGTCCCCCAGTACTATGTGCCCCCATGTGATGAATATTTCCCAAGGTTTTTGTCCCCATGTCTCCAGTTATGTATATACAGCAGTCCCAACATCTCCTGAGTGATGTATATACAGCAGTCCCAGCATCTTCTGTGAGATGTATATTCAGCAGTTCCAGCATCTCCTGTGTGATGTAGGTACAGTAGTCCCAGCGGCTTCTGTATATTGTATATGCAGCAGTCCCGGAATCTCCGGTGATGTGCATACAGCAGTCTTTGTCTCTTATGTGAATGCATCCAGCATCTCCTATGTGATATATTTATGAGGGGCTCTCAGGAACATGATACGAGGGACTGTGTGGGACATGATACAAGGGGCTCTCAGGAACATGATACGAGGGGCTGTGGGGGACATGATATGAGGGGCTCTCAGGAACATGATACGAGGGGCTGTGGGGGACATGATATGAGGGGCTCTCAGGAAACATGATACGAGGGGCTGTGGGGGACATGATATGAGGGGCTCTAAGGAACATGATACGAGGGACTGTGTGGGACATCTATGTAAAACAGTGGAGGACATGATACAAGGGGCTATGTGGGACATGATATGTGAGGCAGTGGATGACATGATAGGAGGAGCATGCTATAAGGGGCAGTGGGAAAATGTATGAGGGGCTGTGGGGACTTTATATGATTGGCTGTGAATGACATTATATGAGGAGCATGTGAGAGTGTGAACTGTAATAGCATCAGGGGAGCATTAGGACCCTGTGGGCTTTGCCTGCCTGAGCTCAGAACAGGGGCAGGCTGGGAGATCATGCGTAGTTGCGTACAGGAGAGAAGCAGACGCGTGGTGAGACAGAGTTGTAGAGACAGACGTGTTAGTATAATGCAAAGGAGCAGTCTTCCACTTGCAGAGCACAACAGAGTGTGGCCTGAGCAAGAGGCAAAGAATGAAGATGTTGCCCTGATATCTCACTAAAGGGGAGGGTGTCTTTTATGCACTGAGCATAACAGCAGAGACAACCCTATTAGAGAACAGGTGCTCTGCTGCTTTAAAGGGAACCTGACCCCAGAAACTGCCCCCCCCCCCCCGCATCTTTCTACCTGTCCCTGCACCCCCTCTTATCATTTCTAGCCATCCCTTTTGCAGAAAAAAATCGATTTTGTAAAGTAGAGAAAAGTTTATATTTACCTCGTCCTGTGTGAGTTCTTTGTTTCTGAATTAGTCTCAAAGGCGTGCCTGTCTGCTGCTCCCTCTCAGGGAATAGGATAGGGACTGTTGTGATATTGGGTAGGGGCTGTAGGGAAGGTGGATGGGGGCAGATCCAGGGTGGGGGCTATAGAAGTCCATGGCATAGGGAAGGTGGATGGGGGGATGGGGGTAGATCTCAGGTGGGGGCTATAGAAGTCCATGGCATATTATAGTTCTCTTTCTCGCAGTCTGTGACATTCACTCACATGCCGCGCTGCTATCTCCACTGCTCTCTTTTCTTCTCCCAGCAGGATATATGTTTTCTCCTCCTCTTTCTCCTCTTCCTCCTCTTCCTTCATGGTGATGAAACCAGGAAGGAGATTTGAGAGTCTCCTGAAGTGAGTGTCCCTCACTGCTGAGTATTTGGAGCAGTGAAGCAGGAAGTGGATTTCATCCTCTATGGCCTCTTGATCACAGGCTCTGCCTGTGTCGGCCGGACTCGATGGCCAGACTGTGGACACTGAGTCTATATCGGCTCAGGATCTTGCGGTCTCTGGGATCCAGGAGTTTCTCCAGATATGGGGCCAGTCTATAATCTCTTTGTAGATTCCAGTACATGGTCAGTTTCTGTGAGCTGATGATATCATTCTTCCAGTCACTGACATACCTCTCCTGGCCCTCCTCTACCATCTTCCTGATTCCAGCTTTTGTCAGGTTGTTGTGATTGGTGTTCTGGTCGGGTTGGGTTTGGGTGGGTCTTGGTTTGTCTGTTTCACCTACATGTATCAGGGCTTTATGGTGATGGGAGCTTGGATTGCTCCTATGTAGGTGAGCCTGGAAAGGAACCACTGATCATCTGGAACCAAGGACAGAGTGAGCGCAGTATCAGTGGAGCTGCATGGTGGGCACCAATCTCCCCGCACAGTGGAGACCAGGCCCGCAGCTGTGGGCATGACACTTTCTCTGCAAGCTTTTTTATGGGGGTTGCTAATCCCTGGCCCTAGTGAAGTTGTGTCTCTGCTGAAGAACTAGTGCAGAGCCGGTGAAAGCTGTGTGGTTCTTTGGAATTGTGTGGAAGTCCATGCTGGGGGGACTAGAGACTTTGTACTGAGCAGGCCAAGCGACTAGTATTTGAAAAGGGACATAAGATATCTTCTCCATGATGGAGCGAGTGGTTGGTGACCAGAAAATCCATGAGTGACTGCAAGAGGAGAGATGGGGTCCGGTGCCATCCACATTGAAAAGAGTGCTCCACAGACCGTACCCTGAGGCTACAGGACTAAAGTTAACGGCGTGTGGGCTTGGCATCGGCCGACAAGACGCGGAACCTTGCTGTTTTTACCAGTTTTTTTGGCGCCAAAGTTTTTTTTCGGGACTAGCTGCAGGAAACGCGAATCATAGGTCTATATGAGACCACATATGAGGTTAGCGATACTGTAGCTTTAAGATACTTGGATATCACAAGACTAGGTGTATAAGAGTCACTGATAAAGTTTCATACCTTGTTATTGTTAGTTTAGATAAGTTTATACCATCCTAGGGAAACCCATACTACACCCTCACCAGATTTACACCTCTTCTTCCTTCAGCTAATTAAATTTATTGTTTGACATCGTGTTTTAAGGTACCATTACACGCGGCAATTTTGCATGCAATTTCACTGGCAATTTGTTGGTTGCTGTAAAATCATGGACACATTGTTACATTTGTACCCGGCAACAAAATGGAACAATGTGTCCATGATTTCACTGCAACCAGCAAATTGCCAGTGAAATTGCTAGAAAAATTGCAGCGTGTGACAGTACCTTTAGGCAAAATTGTCCCGGATCCTAGTGTAATACACATAATCTGGGAACCTTGGGATTGGCACATCAATTTCATCTTTCGCTGAGTGTATGTAATTAACAGAGATAATGTCCTAGGGGGAACCTGAGACTGTTCCATCTATGCTGAACTGTACCTTAACCCCTGTTTCAGTAAAGAAGCTGTTTATTTCTGCCTCCGTCTCGGTGTGTGGTTTAGCTATACAAGTAAACGACGTGTTGTATGTATCCAGTCTAGAAGCATAACTTGAAGTTAGTTCAAAAGTCTATAACAGTTAAAAGATTCACTTTAAAATTCCAAGGTAACAGTATGCTGTCCTGTATAGATAGCATTTTATCATCAATGACAAAGTAATTTACCAATTATATAATTTCAAAACTAGAGGCTGCAGCCAAAGGGCAGATTCACACCCCCTGCATGTGTAATCTGCCCACCGCTGCCAATCATTGCCTCCTTCTTCTGCAGCATAATAGAGTTTTTTTTTCCCCATAAATGTTTGTTTAGCCCCGCCCCCTGCGGTGACGTCACCACTTATAACCGCCTTGCTCTATGGTTAACATAGAGCAGGGCGGGTATAAGCGGTGATGTCACTGCAGGAGGCGGGGCGGCTGGCCTCCTGCTCAGACATCACCACCTTTCCCCGCCCTGCTCCATGGTAACCATAGAGCAGGGCGGGTATAAGCGGTGACATCACCGCAGGGGGCGGGGCTAAGCGGCCATTTCTAAAATAAACTCTGTGTTATACTGCAGACGAGGCAGACAATGATTGGCAGCGGTGGGCAGATTACACATGCAGGGGGAGTGAATCTGCCCTTTGGCTGCAGCCTCTAGCCACCTCCTTTTTGGCTGCACGATGTAAGTTTTCTAAATGTATTATCTCGGGGTACAGGGCTGCTCAAGTGCTGGGGGACCCCTTGCCTGCATGCTGCAGACATGCTGCATCCAGTGCTGTAATTAGATCACCATGCCTGGTTTGGTGACAGGTCCTCTTAACTCGTGGTGGAGTTGTCTGGCAGTGCATATTTTAACAAACTCCTTGTTAATCCTATGTCACACTCTCTGTATGTATGTAATGGTTGCAAAGGTTAATGGGACTGGTCCCTTACTAAAAGATAATCCCCTTATCAATGCATTAGTACTGAGACTACTTTTCTCCATTTGGCCCCAATTGCATTCATATCAATCCATTGTTCTTATAGTTTTTCTTACTCTTAGGCTGCCTTCACATTTGTATTCCCCTCCACAGCGTTCTGCGCAGGGGAGCCGCAATGTGACCGCAGCACCGCAAGCCCCTATCTTTATAATGGGAGCGCATGGTGCTGCGCTTGACTGCTCATGACCGTGCGCACCCATTCACTGCCATATGTGAATATGTGCGCAGGCAGACGCCTGCGCACTAATCACCCGGTCTCGTCCGCACCACGAACGCGACATGGCAGTGAATGGGTGTGCATGGTCCTGTGCAGTCATGCGCAGCAACGTGCGCTCCCATTATAAAGATAGGGGCTTGCGGTGCTGCGGTCACATTGCGGCTCCCCTCCGCAGCGTGTGAAGGTAGCCTTATTTCTGCTTAAAATAGTCCCCCTACTGCATTAATATTGCCTCCTCCTTTTTCCCAGGTTTCCCTAATTGGAAAATACACCGCTGGATCAATGCACATGCGCATCACGATGCGTTCCACCGGTCTTCCAGGATGGTGGAGCGCATCGGGTGCAATGTGATGACGCGCATAGTACTATGCGTTCCACCATCCTTCCGGGTCGGTGGAATGCATAAGGTCCGCGGATGTTGACGCACATCCAATATGCGTCATCTGCGTGACCCGGATACATACTGCACGCCGAACACTGGCGGTCCATAAGCAATTTACCTGGGATCATTTAGGGGGCATATAAATAGGGGTGCTTTACATTAACTCCCCACATTCCAACCAGGATACTGACCACACAGGATCATACACCTGAGGACCATGGGCAGGTGATGTCAGATAAGTAATTTTTTGGTTTATACTGCTTTTATGAGATCCATCCTAATATTTTTTTCTTACTCTATAGCCATTGTAGCTAATCCCTGAGCACTTCATGAAGTCCACATCTAAAGGTACCGTCACACAGGGAGATATCGCCGGCAATGTTGCCGGCGATCGCGGGAGCGCGCATCCCTGACAACATCGCCGGTGAGATGTCACACTGAGCAACTTGCCGGCGATGTCGCCGGCTAGTTGCCGTGGCTGTCGCTCGCTGGGTTGCCCAGCAACCCAGCAAGCGATCACTCGCAATGTTGGAGATAGGCGGAATCGCCCACAACATTGCAGGTGGCCGCGTTACACAGGGCGATCAGGCAGGATCGCCTGAGCAACATCGACAGGTTTCCCAACATTGTTGGGAAACCTGGCGATGTGACTCAGGCGATTCATCGCCTGATTATCGCCCTGTCACACGCGGCAATTCGCCGGCGATGTCGCCGCAACCTGGCCACGCCCCTCAGTTGCCGGCAACATCGCCGGCGATATTTCCCTGTGTGACGGTACCTTAAGGGCTTTTTGTGATACAGCTACCACCAAAATCCAGTAAGACTTCCATTATACATATAAATACCGTATATATATCCTCTACTGGTATTTTTCCTGAAAATAGTGCTTAGGATATATTTTTTTGATGTAGATTTGGAAAATCGGGCAGTGTTCATATCTGTGGTGAATTTCATTTTTCAGTCACTTGGGGTCATTTTTGGTAAGAGACTCAGAACTTATTTAGCACAATATGTCTTTTGATCATATATGTAATCATATATGTTTCAATCCCCCCTTTTAGTATCTGCATCCCTGTATTCCTATTGAGGTGAATTCTCCTGAGGTAAAATTCAGAAGGCACCCTTGAGAATTATGTGACAGGTATGAATTGTTGACCTTTACCGGCACCTTAGCAATCACTTAAAATGCAACAACATTTGACATTTGACATTACGGAGATTTTAAGTTATAGAACCATTTTCATGTGAGTGGATAATGTTTATTCAATTACTCCTTGCTTACGGTTCTTTGTAAGTGTATTAACTAGGCTTTGTTTTGACGATCCTTCTGCTTGTAGGCAAACCTATATGCCATCTCCTTCCTCTTCTGATGAGCCTTGCATATAAGTCGAGGTGAAACATGTCAAGCTTGGAGAAATCACCACTCTTTTAGAAGTTCACCACTGGAGTTTGCTAAAATATGCAACATTTAGGGTGTTTCTACCTCCACTGTTAGGCAGTAACAGCACATAGGGCAAGTGTCTAAAAGGGCATTGATATTTGTACCTTGTCCATTGTTATCTGCGTAGGCAACTCCAGATCGATTGTATATGTGACACCCCATGAATTAATGTGCCACAGGAACATCAACACGGGTTCACTCCCCACACAACACCTGACACTGCACTAGCACCTCTGGGCCAGAAGGGGGAGCTAAAGCAGCTCCCTTATATATTCTGGGTCAAGAGGAAGTAGTTCAGCTCAGTTCCTGGGAGAACTGAGGAAGAGAAACTGTAGTGTAAAGGGGCTGCCTCAGGCTTCTCTACAGTCTGCTCCTCAATTCCAGGCCTAGCCGGGGTCCGAGGGAAGGAGTACAAGAAACAGAGGAACACATCTGGGAGACTGAGTTACCTCATAACTCGCCCCGGAGGAGTGCACAGACCGGATACCGGATCCGAAACTGTGACTGACACACGCAGCACAGTAAACACCGGGATAGTGGAGGTTGTAGATCTACACTGTACCTCAGCGAATCAACATGGTGGGTCAGAAGCACACGGAAAGACTCAAGTTGCCTAGCAAAGGGGGTACCTGTGAGGAGAGACAGTGCCAGCAGCTCAGCTAAAGCAGCAGCAGGGCCACACACACAGCGCAGCAGTGGGAAGCTGGGGACCCGGACAGGGTGGGAGCAACCCGGCCCAGGTACAGACTCCATGGACAGTTATCTGCTAAAGAACATCTGCAGTAAAGCCTTGGAAAACTTCAAAACCATGAGTGTGTGTGATCCTTGTACTCGAGCCCTAATTTCCCTCACAAGCAGCCACCGTCTCCATTATCATCCCTTTCCTGCAGCATCTATAGCATCCATCATAGACTTTAACTACCAATGCCCCGGGGAACCAGGCTCTACATGTGGAGAGCCGTTCCATCTCCATGACAAACTCCCCTGTAAATATCCCCCCATTTACTTATGGAACCCGGGACACGGTCCGGACCAAGACCGCCGTGATATCCCCAGCAGTACCCCGGTCAGGCTTTCTCTATGTTTCTCTTCCCCGTGGGCTGTATAGTGGCTGTATAGTGTGCTGCTGAACCTCCAGCCCATGTGTTAGGAACTGGAATCAGAGTCCCCCGTGTCGGTGTGTCCGGGATACGGCATATAGCTGCGGTCCCCTCAGAGCCGACTCTCTGGTCCCAGCCTAGCCTTGGGTGTCCCTGTGTTGTGGGAGGGATCACCAGGCCCTTTCCTACCCGTGTGACTACCGTTGTACTCCAGGGAATCCCTCCTGCCAGTCGTCCTCTGTCGTCGTCCTCGGATCCAGCTGCAATGGTCCGGTCTCAGCCTTTCCCTTCCTTTGGGCTACAGGCTGTGGAGCGGGCTTTCTCTCCAGGGAACTGTGTCTCACAGGATTCTGCTCCTCCAGGGAGCCCAAAACCTTCAGGGAAGTGTCACTTTCTACTCGGTCTTTGTCTTTACTTCTCGGCACCCTCTGACCTACTCCTGGTCTTTACAGTTCAGCTCACTTTGGCCTACTGACTAACTACTTCCTGTTTTCCCCTTTTGTATCCGGTTCGTTACCTTGACTACGTCCCACCCACTTGTGACTGGCCCTACCACCCCTTGCCTGCCTAGAGTCCCGGGCTCCGGGTTGGGTCTTGTGTCTGTGGGTGTGTTTTATGAAGGTGTTTTGTGTAAAAACCTGTCTCCACCTGCCTGGCTGCAGTTCCTACTTGTGGCCACCCTGGTCGCAGGGCGCCACACATGGATTGCTTGTTTCTACAATCAAGCAATCATGGAGGAATTCTCATTGTAAAGAACTTCTTTTCATTCATTGTCCATGTGCTAACGATTTGATGCCGAGGGCTGATGTAGTCATCTCTCGGTGAATACTGTGTATTATTATATTTGTATATGTTACAGTGTTCACTAATACTAGTGAACTCTTCCTCCTTCCTTGTTGGAGCAGCTCTGTTTCCATGGTGATCCAAATGCTGGCAGCTACGCTGCGCAGACATGACTCGCTCCTCCTGTATCCGGCCTGGACCTGGCTCCTCCCCCACCGCCTGGCAATCATGGTGATGCGTCCCTATGTCAGGCGGCGGTGGGAAGTGAGGCGGAGTTGGGGCCTGCCCACGGAGTTGAGCCCACTATGTGCATGCGTCTGCAGAACCCGGAAGTGCCTTACATCACACTCGGGCTCCCTGGCACTATAAAGACACTGCTGGTGCCATTGTCTGGTGTCCACTACTTCCACAAATATCTCCCTGAGGAAGCCAAGCTACCATGCGGGCGAAACACATGTAGGGGCCTCCCTATAGGACCATCCCTATCCTTGAGCTCTGCTCTCCCTCTGTGGTTTCCCTATAGGTATGATGCCTGTAATATAATTGGCATTTGTGCAACATTTGTACCTTTTCACATTGTGGACATGCTTTGAAACTTATTTGGTCTAATGCTCTGCATATTAGTGTCCACCTGTAGGCTGTGTAGCGATCCATACATCATATTTGTATGAAATTTGTTCACCATTCTTTGCATTTAGTTCGATTGGTTGGTCGGCCTTTAAAAGATGGCGCAATTGCATAATTAGCGTGGTAGCGTCTCTTCAACCACACTCTGCTGGCCAGACAGTAGGTATCTGGATGTGCATGTCTTGTTGATCTGTACAGTACTGTGTTTTGCTGTGTACATCTCCCTAATGGCCTATATGTACTGGTTTATTGACCACTGTTCTCCTTGCAGTGTTGTATGGATGGTGTCTGTAACATATCTTACGCCACGTTAACCCCCTCAATGTACTGTGTTATCCTTAAAGGGATCCTGTCACCTCCAAAACGCCTCCTAAACTACCAAAACAGTCCCTGTACCTTCTTATCACTAATCTCACACTCCTTTTGTGTCCTAAAAGCATCCTGTGAATGTGCATAAAAACGTTTTAATACTTACTCATTAGTGATTATAATTAGCAGGGGCTATATTCTTTAGTCACCAGGGCGTGCTGTTCTGCAGCTCTAGGATCCTCCCTCTCTCTGTCTGTTTGTTCTGCTTGTGCAGGCATTGCCCTCCCCCCCTCTATCACTCACAGAATGCAAATCATTAGTCCTGCCTTCAGTTTCAGTTTCACAGCAGCACAGACAGAGAGAGGATGGATCCTCGAGCTGCAAAACAGCCCGCCCTGGTGACTAAAGAATATAGTCACTGCTAATTATAATCACTAATGAGAGAGTATTAAAACGTTTTTCTCCACTTTCACAGGATGCTTTTAGGAGACAAAAGGAGTGTGAGATTAGTGATGGGATGCTGCAGGGACATATTTTGATAGCTTAGGAGGCGTTTTGGAGGTGACAGGATCCCTTTAATGTGGCACTACATATTACACATGTGCATAGTTTTTTGGGCCTCTCATTGTTTTTTTGCCAAAAACAAACCATCACAACCTGTTCTCTCCTGATATACAGAACAATTGTATTTGGCAACCCTATTTCTGTGCATAAATACTGGCCATGCTATGAAATTACTTCCAACATGTCTATACCATTATTGTGCCTTCTACCTGCCTTTGCCATAACTTCATAAGCAAGGTGTCGTGCAGGGTCATCATATGTGTAGTATAACCTCAAAGTGACGTTTCTGTGCACACATTTCCCAGAATGAAGCAATGGTCTTTACCACTCCTCCTAATGTTGCCATGAATATTTTTAAGTTAGGACATCATACCTACATGTATGTGTGGTTGTGACATGGGATGTGCTTATGTTGCAGATGGCTGACAATCAGGTGTTTATCCAGGCCTTCATAGCCATGTACCAGGACAATGAGTACCTGTGGTGGTTGCGTTCACCGGACTATGAAAACAACCAGGTGAAAGATGTGGCATATGGTCACCTTGTCTCCCTCTCCCAGCAGTTCCAGCCTGGGGAGAGGTGGGACAAGAAGAAGGTGATAAGCAAGATCAGACACCTGTGCACTGTATTTAAGAAGGAGCTCAATAAGGTCCAGAGGTCCTAGCGTTCTGGGATGGGAACTGAGGAGGTCTATGTGCCAACATTCTGGTATTATGACCTCCTCAGGTTCACTCTAGACCAGGAGCTCCCAAGACAAATGCAAGGCAGCAGGGTGTTTGATCAGCCTACATCTGCCACATCCGAAGCCACGGCTCCGTCACAGGAGGTACGTCTACAGTTTCTTGTTGTGTGTGTTTATCCCTTGGTGGTAGTACTCTCGTGTGGTGTGAAGCTGCTCAAGCGACAATCCTGTAGGGGTTTCATCAACATTCTCTCTGTTGTGGTGATGGCTCACACTCTCCTCCTATGTTACTTTTCTTTTGGTTCTTGGGGCACTTGACTTAGCATGTTGGACCCTCAGGTGAGTAGAGTGCACACTTTGACATCTCTCATATTCTTTGCTTCATTTCTGTGATGTTTGTGGTGAGGGATTACACAGGCTCGGCCATGCTGCAGCTGGTCATATGTCATTAGAATATTCATTTAGGGGTACATGTCAAGTGATTGACCATTTTTTTTGGTTTCTTTACAGGACCCTCCAGACCTGCTGTCCAGCCAAGAGGGGGCACCTGTGGAAGATACTCCCTCATCAACATCTCAGGGGGAGGTTGTGCCTGGTCCCAGTGTGGCGTTGCAGCACCCAGGGCCCAGCTCAGCGATAAGTAGACGTCGGGCCCCAACACCTCCGACCACTGAGCTGGGAACATGGGCGAAACGGGTGCTGTTGGACGCCGAAAAACAACCTAACACTGGGATTGGGCATCTAGTGACTGAGCGGGTGTCCAGGCTGGACCGAGGGCAGCAGAAACACTCAGAGAGGGTAATTATTCGGGTCCTGGAAGCGGCCGAGGAAGGGGCACTGATGACAGCAATCTATCTGGTCATCTCCACTGGACAGTCATCAGTGTCCCAGGTTCTTAGGTCGGCTATGTATGTTCCTAGACAGACTTCTGATTTGTCGAGATGCCCCAGAGTCGGGCCAATGTGTGGGGATATGGTGATATAGGGCCTGAAGCCTCATCTGATCTGGCAGAGGAATACTAACATGAGGAGAGACGCTACTAATTATTGTCATCTTATTTTATAGCAAACCTTATGTTTATGATTTTGACACGGTATGTGTTTGATTTATTTTGCATTATCTACTTAATAAATGTGTGTAATGAAGAAAATCTGATATTTTGTATGTAACTGTCATGTATGGGTATGTATGTACAGTGATGTTGTTTTACAGAGAAAGGGTGTGTGTCACCTGTAGAGGGCACATATACACTATAACATGTTACGGTATCTATATTCTCCCTTTTTACATCCCTTTTTGTCATAGGTGTGACAATGCCTTGGTGAAATACTTATATGCCCTACATGGGCCTTCAAGTGTGTAGCCAGCACTTCAAGCATGTTTGTGTTGTTGCTCATACACTGATTGTATACACTGATTCTATTTCGATGTGTGATATGTTCATGATCACATCGTGTGGCTAATGTATTCTATTGGGCCACATACATTAATGGTATACCTCCCTACAGCCCTTCCGTGTCTTTGTACTCCTGTGTGCTCATAGAATGGTAATGTGACCCTTCACACAGTTGATCATGGTGTCAGATGTTTTATACCAAAAGATGTGTAGACTCAAAAGTCTTGCACCTCTGTGTGGATAGTAAAGAGGCAATCTACAGTAGTGGGATTTACACAAACAATTTATTGTGGAAATCCCACTATTGGTTGTTTTTTGGGCCCACAGTTTTTCTTAAATTTTCAGTTAAGGCCCCTTTCACATCTGCGGTAATCGCTGATCGCGGCAGTTGCAGTAAAAATAACGCAACTACCGCGATTACCGCATAACGGTCTCACTTGCGGTTCACCTGTGGCAAGCCCCATGCAATGTCTATGGGGCTTGCAGTAAGTGTGCGGCAGGTGTGGCAAGTGCGGTTACGGCACTTGCGGCAGATGTGGCCACGAGAAAACCGCGGCTGACCGCGTTTTTTTTCGTGGCTGCATCTGCCGCAAGTGCCGAAACCGCAACTGTACCGCATTTGCCGCACCTGCCGCAAGCCCCATAGACATTGCATGGGGCTTGCCGCAGGTGAACCGCAAGTGCGGCCATTATGCGGTAATCAACGATTACCGCTGATGTGAAAGCAACCTAACTAACCTTTTTTTTTAATTTAAAAAAAGAAAAAAAAAACCTTTGGGCAACATGCCACACACAAAAGACACAAGGTGGGGACAAACAAGACAGACACACATACTCAGATGGGGGTTTGAGAAACCCCAGGGACATCCCCAGGCTGCCCTCCAGTGAGATGCAGAATAATGGACCCCAGTACGTCCAATTTAGCCTGCGCCTCACGGTGGGCAAACACCAAGTCCTGTAGGGTTGCTAGGCCTGTATGGGAAAAAACACAATGTTACTACAATGTCTTTTTGTGGTACACATTGTTATGTGAATGTGTAAACATACTTAGGATTGCCATCCACAACCCGGACATCACTTTCGGGTGGTGGTGATGGGCTTACGGGCCACCCGGCCACAACTGCTGTGCCAACTGCAAAAAGCATAACCAACACATACACATCAGTTCTGCATAATGTTGGGGTGAGACAGATGTGGCGCCCCGCAACGAGTGCGTCACAGGAGGGTATTGCAGCCAAAACTGCAGCAGCAATATTCTCTGACCCAGCAATCACACAGTTAACTCAGAGATCCATATCCTACATGCATCACCTAGCATAGAGGGCCAATCAGGTCCTGGTGGG
The DNA here is from genome assembly GCA_033576535.1 of Allobates femoralis. Classification (NCBI taxonomy): domain Eukaryota; kingdom Metazoa; phylum Chordata; class Amphibia; order Anura; family Aromobatidae; genus Allobates; species Allobates femoralis. The sequence goes on along the minus strand of JARQOC010000006.1, from coordinate 420,848,303 downwards.
CGGAGTGTAAGGGTAGTGTGTAGTGGACGTTTAGTACAATTAGGAGTAGAGAGAAGTCGAGTCTGGGAAGTGTAACAGCAACATAAAAGAGAGCCTGTAAGATCCCCAGCTCTGCAACCTAGGAGAGGGGGTTGCACAGTTCCGTGCGGCCCCCTGGCCACCTTCTACCGGCCATCTCCCTGCCGTCACCCGGTTGAGCACCATCACTCTCGGTGCCTAATCAACCGATCTTCGGGCATCAACATGCGGGGTTCAAAATCACCCAGTGCCCATCTACAGCCGGTTTGCTGGTACCGAAGCTAGCAGCAGTTCAGCTCTGCTATGCGAACCAGAGGAGTGGAGGGACCACTTTACAGGAGCACCCCACCACCGCCATACTCAGTTGTCTAGCCAGCGGTGTACCCACCAAAGGACCCAAGGCTCCCCAAAGTATCCGGAACGTATACCCCGGATAGGGCATTCAAGCAGCCTCCTTGTACCCGATCTGGCATTCCTGGGCGACAACGGCACAGTACTTAGTTAGAATGGAGGAACACCGCGGATCTCTGAGAACACACTGGTCATTGCTGAGTCCACCCGGTCTACTACCTACAAACTGTATACCATGTTCTGCCTGCTGGTTACAGTAAAGAACCCGTTACAGAGACTTGCAGTGTCCGTGCCTTCTTATGAACTGCTTATCCGCATGCTAAGGTAACCTCAACTGCCTCAGAACATCTTGTGCAGCTCCTGGCTCCGGGGATCACCGCTCAGCCTTTGGGGAGTGTTCCATCTTGCTGCATTCCATCCCCCGGAGGCCCCGAAGCGTCGGTATAGTTACCGAAACTCTCATAGGTGGCGTCACGAAACAATTAACCCCTTAATCTGTTCCCACAAGACGTCTCATCATTTTTGATCTGTACCACCGGGCCCCGCTACCGGCAGGCGCAGTCCATCCGTGACAAGAAGGAGGAAGAAAACGCCTGTCTAAACCGGAGTCCCGGCCGCTGTGAGTCAGAAAATGGCGTCACGAACAGGATACGAGCAGGCCCTTTCCCTAACGGGTATTATGTGCTTAAAAAACTTTATTTCAACAATTTGGACTTTGTTCGTCCTAAAAAGAACTTTTCCCGCCTTTTCACCGTTGGGCCAAGATGGCGCCCAAGATGGCGTCCCCGCCATGAGGATCCGCCACGTGCAAGCCCAGGGGTGAGCCACCGCCCCTCTTTGTGGGAGGGCCAAAGGCAAAGGCGTCAAAATCATTGTCCGCCCTGATTGCTCGAAACAACCATGGGGGTGGACCAAAGACTTTTTCCCACAATTGGACTACAAAAGCCCACAAGGAAGTGAGAGTGTCAGACACTCGCTCACCAGCTCTTCACCAGAACGGTTACCGGGTGGAGACGGGTGTGGTTCCTCCAAGAAAGATGACCAGCACAAGACTCCATGACCTGATGCGACAAGTGGAAGCCGAGGCCAGAGCAGCAATTGGCCATCCGGGTCCGGGTCCTATCCTCAACATAGACGGCAGCCCCGACTTCTGGCAAGAAGCTTTGCAAGACCTCCGAGTGCGGCTAATAGAAACCGTAGAGTGGACGATCCGCAGTTGGAGCGCGAGCTTGGGCAGCAGACTGCATCGTGCGATGCAGCAGAGCCGCTCGGGTGCCACCACTCCAGGACCGGACGACATCTCCAGTTTTAGCACCGCCTCGCACATGCCGACCACCTGTCCTGCTTCGTCTCCGGAGCCGATAGATTGCGTCATCCCGGTAGAGACCACAGCTTATCCCGTTCCAGAGCCTGAAGCCGAAACCGTATTAAAGCCGGAGCTTGCAACCCGCTCCATAGAAGAAGCTAACATTTACCTGGTTCCCCCTGAGGAACCCGCGACCAGTCTTACCACCACTACAGGGACGGTCGCCTGTTTCTTCCCCGAACCGGAGGCCTCCTCTGCTATTACCGAGGCCTACCTGGTGACCGGGCTTGAAACATCATTCACAGCTGCAACAGAAGAAGAGGCAGGCAGCCTGGAAGCCCTGCAGGACGACCCCGAGGAGAATTTTGCAGCACAGCCGCCCATCGACCCGGAGGACCTCGTTCCAACGTCTCCGTTTGCCGAGCAGGCCGATGTGATCGTTGAGGGAGAGGAGGATGACGACGACGAGACCCACAGCACCGCTGAGGACCTCTACACCGGGTTCGCCTGGGGAAATACCATGGACCCTTCGGCCGAGCAGTCAACTTAGGTACGCTGGTCGGGTGCACCCGCAACACCTTCCCCGGCGCCGTTCAACCGGGTTCCGATCCAGACTGCACACCAAACTCAAGCCGTTCAACAGCCAACACGTCGCAGTGACTTTATCCACACTCCGCATCACTCCGACGAAGATATACGTTGCATCCAAAGGGAGGAGTGGCGGGCTCGTATGCGCGCCAACATGGAGGCTCGCGCTGAAGCTCGCCGCCAACCCCCGCTACCTGATGAACTCCGCAAGAAAGGAAGGGTGAGCACTTTCAACCTATCCACCGGGTGGGGTTTTGCCAGGGAGGAGGGCGTATATGAGGAAGTGTTTGTGGGGCGCCGTGATGTAGAGCCACACTTGCCACGAGAACACCCTGATCGCGATCTGTATAGAGGGTACATTATTACCTACGAGCGACATGCATGCTATGATGGGTGGTTCGCTATACGGGTCCGGAACACTGCCCTCCACAAGTAACTTGCTGTTTGAACTTTGAAAAGAGACTTCCTTCTGTTTGGTAGTTAACGCTGCAACCTGGCGGCTATAGCCTGAACTCATAATAAGGACAGCCGACCGCCTGCCGGGTCCGCGCAAAATGTTTACTTGTTTTATTTTACTTGAAACGTCCTAAGTAAAATGTACCTGTTATTAATAAAAGTGTAACTTTTATGCCGTTATAAAATACAAAATCTCTCTGTAATGTTGGTAGTGCGATGCTTGGGGACAAGCGTATTTCACCAAGGGGGAGTGTGGCACCCCGCAACAAGTGCGTCACAGGAGGGTATTGCAGCCAAAACTGCAGCAGCAATATTCTCTGACCCAGCAATCACACGGTTAACTCAGAGATCCATACCCTACATGCATCACCTAGCATAGAGGGCCAATCAGGTCCTGGTGGGCGGAGTGTAAGGGTAGTGTGTAGTGGAAGTTTAGTACAATTAGGAGTAGAGAGAAGTCGAGTCTGGGAAGTGTAACAGCAACGTAGAAGAGAGCCTGTAAGATCCCCAGCTCTGCAACCTAGGAGAGGGGGTTGCACAGTTCCGTGCGGCCCCCTGGCCACCTTCTACCGGCCTTCTCACTGCCGTCACCCGGTTGAGCACCATCACTCTCGGTGCCTAATCAACCGATCTTCGGGCATCAACATGCGGGGTCCAAAATCACCCCGTGCCCATCTACAGCCGGTTTGCTGGTACCGAAGCTAGCAGCAGTTCAGCTCTGCTATGCGAACCAGAGGAGTGGAGGGACCGCTTTACAGGAGCACCCCACCACCGCCATACTCAGTCGTCTAGCCAGCGGTGTACCCACCAAAGGACCCAAGGCTCCCCAAAGCATCCGGAACGTATACCCCGGATAGGGCAGTCAAGCAGCCTCCTTGTACCCGATCTGGCATTCCCGGGCGACAACGGCACAGTACTTAGTTAGAATGGAGGAACACCGGTGATCACTGAGAACACACTGGTCATTGCTGAGTCCACCCGGTCTACTAACTACAAACTGTATACCATGTACTGCCTACTGGTTACAGTAAAGAACCCGTTACAGAGACTTACAGTGTCCGTGCCTTCTTATGAACTGCTTATCCGCATGCTAAGGTAACCGCAACTGCCTCAGAACATCTTGTGCAGCTCCTGGCTCCGGGGATCACCGCTCAGCCTGTGGGGAGCGTTCCATCTTGCTGCATTCCATCCCCCGGAGGCCCCGCAGCGTCGGTATAGTTACTGAAACTCTCATAGGTGGCGTCACGAAACAATTAACCCCTTAATCTGTTCCCACAAGACGTCTCATCATTTTTGATCTGTACCACCGGGCCACACTACCGGCAGGCGCGGTTTATCCGTGACAAAAAGGAGGAAGAAAACGCCTGTCTAAACCGGAGTCCCGGCCGCGGTGAGTCACAGACAAAATTTCATTCACAAAGATGCTTTAGTATGGGCCACACTTACCATCAGCCCCACCTCCACCAGCCTACAAATCACCCTGTGGGGACTACTCCCCGACAGGGCTGCCAAGTGGGCTTCCAAAGTTAGGTGGAGGGGCGGCAGGTGGTGACGGGGTGTTTTGCCTCTCTTCGGCAGCTTGTGGGCCCGCGGCTGGGGATGTTGGCGCTCTTCCTGGTGGTGTGGAGGTGGTGCTGGCAGGTGCAGAGGCGGGGCTAGCTGGAGCTGCTCCTGAGGCGGGACTCCCTGGTGGTGGGGATGCTGCCCTTCCAGGATAAGCTGGCGGTGGGCTGGCAGGTGGTGTTGCTACCGGTGGTGAAGGTCCAGGGGCTGGTGGGGCTTGCGCTGGTGATGGGTGCTGTAGTGGGGTGTCGACCTCCCCTTTTAGGTAAAACATTGCATTTGGAGCTCATTTTTCAAAAGCCTCACAACATATCACAGCAACAATTGTACATTTAAGAGTGTCTGGAATGACTTCAGTCAACATGTACATGTTTGTTGGGTTGGGCAAGGTGATGTTAGGTTACTGTGCACATCTGTACATGTAAGTGGACTAAGTCACAGTCTTATGGTCAGGCAGTGCACACACGCTTATACTGGTGGCCATGACAGGGGCTGTGACACACACAATTGGGACATTGCTGTTGTGTGTGCATAGCTATGGTGTGGATCCTGGTAAGTTATTTTGGCTAATTTAACAACAAACCACAGTGCAATTATTTTTGAGACCCTACTGACCCATCAATATACCTAAACACTGATGGCACTATCCACATGAGAATAAAGTGAACAGGTGATGGATTGGCCATGTGGTACTATATATTGATGTTATGTGTATTGAATATATTTGCATTCCGACCATCATTGTTTGGCATGTTATATGTCACACAGCCGTCATCTATTGCCTGTATGTGTAATTTTGTCCATTACATGACTTACACGATGTAGATGTTGACTTCAGCCTTTTTATACAGCTATGTGTGTTCATCTACTGTTAATAAGGCAATGAAGACGTCACCAATGCAAACACATACAGTTGTGGCCAAAAGTATTGACATCCCTGCAATTCTGTCAGATAATACTCAGTTTCTTCCTGAAAATGATTGCAATCACAAATTCTTTGGTATTATTATCTTCATTTAATTTGTCTTCAATGAAAAAATACAAAAAGAATTGTTCCAAAGCCAAATTGGATATAATTCCACACCAAACATAAAGCAATATCGCGGACGATATCATGGCGTGTGACGGTACCTTCAGAGTAATATTTCTCTGTGGGTGCATATTAGGGACTTTGCATAAAAAATGTGCCATTTCTCAATAAGCCCTCCACATTATGTGTTCCGCTTTCCTAAATTTCAACTTCGGACAGAATGTTTGCAGAATAACGGTCACAGCTGTGACATTTCTGTCATTCAACTTTTTTTTTTTTATCTTACAAGAAGCCTGAAGCTATGCCTCAGTGGGTTTATGTTTTGCCTCAGATATTCGTAAGTATAGAGGTTGCAGAGAGAGATTGACTTATCATCATTGCACCAAATTTAACAGGTAGCTTTTCCATAGTCTTTGTAATTACTTGGTGTCTTCTTCACACTGGCTGCTGCCAGCGCTTCCTTAAACTCCTCAGAACTCCCACCGGAGTCTTTTATCAACGCAACGGAAACAAATGCAAATGAAAATTTTTCTCTCATTTTTCTGTCTCTTCATAGACTGATGCAATCTACGTCTCAGAACACAATG
>JARQOC010000006.1:419388956-419424558 GCA_033576535.1 Allobates femoralis | reverse complement strand
TTAATCCACCAGTGGCCTGGAAAAATGAGATACATTTTCTTTTGTATGCTTGGCTAGGACAATTTGCAGAAGGTAGGATCACTAAGAGAAATCAAACCAAGTGATAAATATACATATTACAGTATATAAAAAACGAACCTTAGGGTAATGGTCCCATAAGAATTAGCATGAGAATCTTGTGTATATAGATACACTATGGGTAAAGCTGAGATATAAATACCTAGGAAGCATTAAAAGATAAAGAGAAGAGATGAGACTGAAGAAAAATGAAAGCAAGGGAAAAAGGAAAAAGAAAAAAAGAACATATGTGGGTTACCTATGTGGTATAGGGGTATAGTAATCCAGGATGTTTGAGCTCCTGGTTAATACACGTTCCCTGTTTGGGGATCTAAGCAAAGCAATTATGTCAGGAGGATGATGGAAAAATTCACTACCGAAAATAAGGGATTGCATAAGAGTATACTTAGCTTATATGAGCAAAAGAACGTACTGTATGTCTGAGCTATCAAATTTGGATGATGATTTGATAATTTGATGTAACATCTGTTCCTAGAAACTAAAGGATAGTTTGAATTAGAATGGCACTATTACACTGTTTAATCAAATTGATTCGGCAGCGTACCTTCTCATTATTCCATGTAGGTGCTGCTGCCCCTTTAAGTAAGAGCCCTATTAGTATATAATAAATCTGATCAGTGAAATTCCGGAATAAGATAAACATATTACACCTTTTACGAGTACAAAGCCTCTGTGTACCGCACTTTACCTTAGTAATTGGCTGTTGTGTCCTGGGGGTAGGGAGAATCAGAGGAAAGGCGCCTTTTTATATGTAATTCCATGTGCAGACAGCGTACTGCCGCACTGTCCGGTCACAGACGTAACCGGAAGTGCGCGGTCGCAGTGACGTGCGCGCGCATGCGCGGGATGCTGGTGACACGCTCGTGAGACGCAAGCTAAGTGTCTCCTAGGGAGGAGGTTCTATATGGAACCCACGCATGCGCTCTAAAGGGAGAATAGTACAAAAGACTCTAGGAATACCTTGAGGCGCAGTAACCATGTTGTGAGCGCTTATAAGCGCTGTGTGTTCTAATGGGGCTTACCTAGCGCTAAAAAGCGCTGTATATACCAGGAAGTGGTGCCAAAGAGCACTTGTGTAGTCAGGTAAAGAGAACAGCAGGCTTTAGACAGGCAGATTTCTAGTATTCATAGGTTCTCTGAAATGAGAAAGGAAAATTTCATTAGTAAATCATATTCACATAGCATAACCAGATAATAGTTCACTGTGACTAGTGAGCTTTGTCCTAAGGAGAGCAGGATATACTAAAGACCTCAGGGTGGGTGTCAACAAGAGAGCAACTCAATAATTACCAAGTGTATATTTTAAGAGGGAATAATTAATAAATAATTTCATATTCCCTATTGAGACCATTAGGTTCAAGCGTTTGTAGAGTATGTATCCAATACGATTCTCGTGTTTTGAGTGCTCTAATCCTGTTGCCTCCCCTCCTGGGTAGCGGAACATGTTCCAAAACCTGAAACCGCAGTTGGCTGATGCTATGGCCCCTCTCCAAAAAATGAGCAGGGACAGGTAGCATCGTGTTCTTACATCTTATAGTAGACTTATGCTTACTGATACGGTCTCGGATATGTTGGGTGGTTTCGCCAACATACCCGAGACCGCACGGACATTTTAAAAGATACACGACAAAGCTCGAGTCACATGTGTGGAAGCCCTCTATTCCAAACCTCTTCCCTGTTCTAGGGTGAAAGAATGAATCACCCTTAATAACATGGGAACATTGTAAGCAATGAAGACAGGGATATGTCCCTTTACGTTCAGTAGATAAGGATTGTTGTTTTAAACGTGATTTAGGTGATCCCACATCTGCCCTGACTAAATGATCTCTCAGGTTTCGAGCACGTTTATTGCAAAACAATGGCGGGGATTTAAACTCCTCGATATTGGGGAAGGCAGTAGAGAGTAATGGCCAATGCTGTAATATCTTGGCACGTATTATGCTAAAGTAAGGGTGGTACGTGGTCACGTAAGTGAGTCTAGACATAGTTGTAGTGGGATTTTTACGTTCTACAGTTTGTTGTTTTGCTAAATGTTCAGGATATCCTCTTAGTTTAAATTTTGAGGTCATCTCATCATGTCTCATGTCTCGTACTAAGGGGTCCGTTACGATCCGCCTCACTCGCCAGTGCTGGGAGTGAGGTAACGCTTTTTTGATGTGTTTGGGATGACAACTTGAGAAATGTAGTAAATTATTACGATCAGTCGGTTTGATGTACAGGTCGGTGCTAAGTCCCCTGATGGGATCGTTAACAAAAAACGTATCCAGGAAATTAACTTTGGTGTCATCATGATGTAATGTAAAGGTAAGACCTGGAGCCCTGGTATTGAGGTAATCAAAAAAGACATTAAGTTCGTTTAGGTCGCCCTTCCAAATCAAGAAGATATCGTCTATGTATCTTTTCCATGTTAGTACATATTTCAAAAATAGATCATTATGATAGACATGTGAGTCCTCAAAATGCGTCATGTAGATGTTAGCGTACGGGGGTGCCACATTGGACCCCATCGCTGTTCCTTTTACCTGTAGATAGAATTGGTCCTCAAAAAGGAAAAAATTGTCTCCGAGGACCAATCCCAGTAGATCAAGACACATATGTTTAACATCATCTGTCAGCTCACTATACTTATCCAAAAACCATCTTACTGCCTCCAAACCTTTATCGTGTTCGATACTCGTGTAAAGGGAATTGACATCCATTGTCACTAAGATGCAACCTGGGGGAATCATGTCGAGGCTATGGATGAGGGATAAAAAAGCTGATGTATCTTTGAGATACGATCTGGAATTAGGGATAAGTGGAGTTAGGATCTTTTCCAAAAAGATAGCTACAGGTGAAAGGACTGAGTCCGTGGAGGCAACTATTGGCCGTCCAGGTGGATGTTGTATATTTTTATGTATCTTGGGTAATGTGTAAAACACAGGTGTAATTGGATGTAAATTGATTAAGAATTCGCAAATATTTTTATCAATTATTCCTCTATCTAGGTAGTGGTCCACCCTCTCCCTGACTAGATGTGTCACCCTACTAGTAGGGTCCCTGGGTAGGGGGATGTACGTGCTCCTATCCGATAACTGTTGTTTGATTTCAGATAGGTAGTAATCCCTATCTAGGATAACAATAGCCCCTCCCTTATCTGCTGGCTTGACAATAATGCGTTTATTTTCTTTTAGTGATCGTAGCGCTATAAATTCTTCGCTAGTTAAATTATTCCGGAGGTGTAATTTCCCTCTCTCAATCTCCTTTAGAACATCTATCACGTCCCTTTGTACCAAGCTGATGTATGTCTCGATGGGATATGATGTTTTCGGAGGCATGAATGTACTAGGATTTCTCAGACCAAGAGCCCTAAGGTTCAACCTATGTGACATATTAGGTAAATCAAATACAACCGGAGGATTGAGACCAGTGGGTTGAGCAAAATGTGCCTTCAATCTTACAGACCTGAAAAACCTATTCAACTCCAAATCTACTTGAAAGGAGTTGAACTTGGGTGTGGGACTGAACGAAAGTCCCTTGTGTAGAAGTGAGAGTTCGGCGGGGGAGAAATTCTGTCGGGAAATGTTGAAGACAAGGTTCCTACCTGGGAGCGAGTCTGAATATGATACTCCCCTCGTCCGCCGTCCGGTCTGGCTCCGCCTGGTCTTCCTCTGAATGGGCGGCGTGCGCCTAAAAAAGGAGTCTTATCTTTGTCACTGTCAGAACCTGAAGGTGAAGATGGTGTATAAGGTCGTCTGGGACGTCTATCGGGAAACGGTTCAAAGTTTCGCCAATTATAAACCCTGTCTTTTTGGTAGTCCTCTTGGTCCCGTAGAAATTTGGTACGTTTACGTATTTGTAAGTTCTTCCTATATTCAGCTATGGTTTTCTTGGTTTTTGTCTCTAAGTTGTTATACTCAGCGGAGGGTAGAGTGTTGGCAAATTGTTCCTCCTTTGCTTGAATTTTAGTGGACAGATCACTGATTTCCTTTCGCAGAGTTTCAATCGTCAGCAGAATAATATCGAGAGAGCACTTGTTAAGAATAGCTTCGAATTTCTGACAGTACTCTTTATTATCTGAAAAAAGAGTCGGTCGCAATGAGACTCTTAGGCCTCTAGGTATGCGACTGGTTTTGTGATATTCGGCCAAGGTAACGGCATGCAGTTCATAGGCCACTATCCTCTTCTGATCTCTTTCATAGTCCCTTGCGCGTAGTTCTTCGGCTGGAACGGACAAAAATTGTCCGGACGTGGAATAATCTGATAAAATTGCAGTGGTTTCTTCGTCACTGTATGTGTAAGTTGCAGTCGACATCTGTCTTGTTGTTGGGAGCCCAAGAAAAATACGTCCAGCACTTTAGTAAGATCTTGGCTCACCAAATTGTGTGGTGCTCAAAAAATTTATGCAAATGTAAATCGTAAAGATGGCACACACTTTAAGAAAAATAATGAAGAGAGGTTCTTGAAGCAGAATTTTTAATTTTATTCTTGCTTATTTTGCATATTGTACAAAAAAAGTCCCAACGTTTCGACTCGTATTGAGTCTTCTTCAGGGGTAATCAAAATGTGCTACAAAACAAGTGAAACAACAAAAAAGTACAATCAGGTTACATAATATGACACAAAGGTGTACAAAGTATTACATTGCAAGAAAAGAAATTATACATACATATATACAAGTCTACCTAGGAAAATAATCCTGGGTATGTCATGCATTTTTTGTACAAATAAAACGAAAAGCCGATGGTTAATCCACCAGTGGCCTGGAAAAATGAGATACATTTTCTTTTGTATGCTTGGCTAGGACAATTTGCAGAAGGTAGGATCACTAAGAGAAATCAAACCAAGTGATAAATATACATATTACAGTATATAAAAAACGAACCTTAGGGTAATGGTCCCATAAGAATTAGCATGAGAATCTTGTGTATATAGATACACTATGGGTAAAGCTGAGATATAAATACCTAGGAAGCATTAAAAGATAAAGAGAAGAGATGAGACTGAAGAAAAATGAAAGCAAGGGAAAAGGAAAAAGAAAAAAAGAACATATGTGGGTTACCTATGTGGTATAGGGGTATAGTAATCCAGGATGTTTGAGCTCCTGGTTAATACACGTTCCCTGTTTGGGGATCTAAGCAAAGCAATTATGTCAGGAGGATGATGGAAAAATTCACTACCGAAAATAAGGGATTGCATAAGAGTATACTTAGCTTATATGAGCAAAAGAACGTACTGTATGTCTGAGCTATCAAATTTGGATGATGATTTGATAATTTGATGTAACATCTGTTCCTAGAAACTAAAGGATAGTTTGAATTAGAATGGCACTATTACACTGTTTAATCAAATTGATTCGGCAGCGTACCTTCTCATTATTCCATGTAGGTGCTGCTGCCCCTTTAAGTAAGAGCCCTATTAGTATATAATAAATCTGATCAGTGAAATTCCGGAATAAGATAAACATATTACACATTTTACGAGTACAAAGCCTCTGTGTACCGCACTTTACCTTAGTAATTGGCTGTTGTGTCCTGGGGGTAGGGAGAATCAGAGGAAAGGCGCCTTTGTATATGTAATTCCATGTGCAGACAGCGTACTGCCGCACTGTCCGGTCACAGACGTAACCGGAAGTGCGCGGTCGCAGTGACGTGCACGCGCATGCGCGGGATGCTGGTGACACGCTCGTGAGACGCAAGCTAAGTGTCTCCTAGGGAGGAGGTTCTATATGGAACCCACGCATGCGCTCTAAAGGGAGAATAGTACAAAAGACTCTAGGAATACCTTGAGGCGCAGTATGACCATGTTGTGAGCGCTTATAAGCGCTGTGTGTTCTAATGGGGCTTACCTAGCGCTAAAAAGCGCTGTATATACCAGGAAGTGGTGCCAAAGAGCACTTGTGTAGTCAGGTAAAGAGAACAGCAGGCTTTAGACAGGCTCTCTTGTTGACACCCACCCTGAGGTCTTTAGTATATCCTGCTCTCCTTAGGACAAAGCTCACTAGTCACAGTGAACTATTATCTGGTTATGCTATGTGAATATGATTTACTAATGAAATTTTCCTTTCTCATTTCAGAGAACCTATGAATACTAGAAATCTGCCTGTCTAAAGCCTGCTGTTCTCTTTACCTGGCTACACAAGTGCTCTTTGGCACCACTTCCTGGTATATACAGCGCTTTTTAGCGCTAGGTAAGCCCCATTAGAACACACAGCGCTTATAAGCGCTCACAACATGGTCATACTGCGCCTCAAGGTATTCCTAGAGTCTTTTGTACTATTCTCCCTTTAGAGCGCATGCGTGGGTTCCATATAGAACCTCCTCCCTAGGAGACACTTAGCTTGCGTCTCACGAGCGTGTCACCAGCATCCCGCGCATGCGCGCGCACGTCACTGCGACCGCGCACTTCCGGTTACGTCTGTGACCGGACAGTGCGGCAGTACGCTGTCTGCACATGGAATTACATATAAAAAGGCGCCTTTCCTCTGATTCTCCCTACCCCCAGGACACAACAGCCAATTACTAAGGTAAAGTGCGGTACACAGAGGCTTTGTACTCGTAAAAGGTGTAATATGTTTATCTTATTCCGGCATTTCACTGATCAGATTTATTATATACTAATAGGGCTCTTACTTAAAGGGGCAGCAGCACCTACATGGAATAATGAGAAGGTACGCTGCCGAATCAATTTGATTAAACAGTGTAATAGTGCCATTCTAATTCAAACTATCCTTTAGTTTCTAGGAACAGATGTTACATCAAATTATCAAATCATCACCCAAATTTGATAGCTCAGACATACAGTACGTTCTTTTGCTCATATAAGCTAAGTATACTCTTATGCAATCCCTTATTTTCGGTAGTGAATTTTTCCATCATCCTCCTGACATAATTGCTTTGCTTAGATCCCCAAACAGGGAACGTGTATTAACCAGGAGCTCAAACATCCTGGATTACTATACCCCTATACCACATAGGTAACCCACATATGTTCTTTTTTTCTTTTTCCTTTTTCCCTTGCTTTCATTTTTCTTCAGTCTCATCTCTTCTCTTTATCTTTTAATGCTTCCTAGGTATTTATATCTCAGCTTTACCCATAGTGTATCTATATACACAAGATTCTCATGGTAATTCTTATGGGACCATTACCCTAAGGTTCGTTTTTTATATACTGTAATATGTATATTTATCACTTGGTTTGATTTCTCTTAGTGATCCTACCTTCTGCAAATTGTCCTAGCCAAGCATACAAAAGAAAATGTATCTCATTTTTCCAGGCCACTGGTGGATTAACCATCGGCTTTTCGTTTTATTTGTACAAAAAATGCATGACATACCCAGGATTATTTTCCTAGGTAGACTTGTATATATGTATGTATAATTTCTTTTCTTGCAATGTAATACTTTGTACACCTTTGTGTCATATTATGTAACCTGATTGTACTTTTTTGTTGTTTCACTTGTTTTGTAGCACATTTTGATTACCCCTGAAGAAGACTCAATACGAGTCGAAACGTTGGGACTTTTTTTGTACAATATGCAAAATAAGCAAGAATAAAATTAAAAATTCTGCTTCAAGAACCTCTCTTCATTATTTTTCTTAAAGTGTGTGCCATCTTTACGATTTACATTTGCATAAATTTTTTGAGCACCACACAATTTGGTGAGCCAAGATCTTACTAAAGTCTGTGGAGCTGAGGCTGGGCTGAGGATGAGGCTGGGGGAAGCAGACTGCCCCCCCAGGGCGAGATCCACCAGCCAGCCTCTGCCAGCGCGTGTACGCGCCTGCTGCTGCGGACGCTGCCTCCGTGCATCTGGGCAACGTCTCCATCAGATGTAAACACCAGTCACATGACTGGTCACATGTCCGATGACGCTGCGGATGATGCAGTCGCAGCCTCCCTGGCAACAGGCGCGTCATACAAACACAGATTTATGATTGGCTGATACAGCCCTTATAATCCCCACGTCACCGCCATAGCTCTGCCCCCTGAGGAACATAATTTTGAAACAGGCTGCAGGGGAGGACGCCAGGTCATTTGGCAGTGCCATTAAACAGATACCAATCGGGCATCCGGCGTCCAGGCGTGCTGTGTCTCGGAGCCATCGCTGAGTTCCCTTTCCTGTCTGCTGACCACCGGGCTCACACATCAGCACACTACAATGGTCGAAGTCATGAACCTAATCAGCGGTGCACTAGGCACGGTTGCACTCCTCCCCTGTGAGTGTAGGGGCAGGCACGGCTCAACCTGACACTCCCCTTGACCAATAGCTGTCTGTCCTCTGGTATATCAGGCCACCTCCACTGATGGGAGGTGCCTGATTATTGAGTTAGTAAGCTTCTGCTTCTATGGCTGTTAGTCAGGACCTCCTTATGCTCTCCTCCAGTAGACCCATTCCTGCTCTCCTAGCCTCGGGCTCTGATCCCTCAAATCTTCCTTAGCTATACCACAGTATAGGCTAACCCTACCAGCCGCTTCCTTTATACTAGCAGCTGTGGTATTTAGACCCCCTGTGCTTGTCCCTGACAATCCCTGTATAGGGGTTGGTTAAACTAGGACAAGCTCACCCAGGAGAGTTCGGTACCATGGCCCAGTGGGTCCACTCTTGGGCACCTTCCTCTGGAAACGTGACATTAGGCTTTTCACAGTTCTATCACTCATATGAAGTTTTATTTGTGGCTTTACCTGGCAGTCTGTTTTGAAGATAGCAAGCTGTCATGATGGCTTCTCCCCAATACGTTGTAGGTAGATTCGCCTCAAACAAACGTCTTCCACTTTTACAGAGAGTGCAGTTCTTTCTCTCTGCAATGCCATTCTGTTCTGGGTTGTATGGAATGGTAGTCTGGAACATGATTCCGTTCTTTTTCAAAACGGTTTGCACCTTACCACTTGTATATTCAGTCCCATTATCTGCACCCAGGGCTTTTGGCATTCTTCCAAATTTGTTAAACACTACAGCAAGATATTCTTCAAGTTTCTGTGGAACTTCATCCTTACTGTGAAGTAGGTAGGCAACTGTATATCTGGAGTAGTCATTAATAAATCTGAGAATATATCTCTACTTGCTTGGAGTTTGAAAAGTCATTGGATCGCAAACATCTCTATGTATCAAATCCGGTGGCTGTGCAGATCTAGTGGTGCTTACTTTAGGAAAGGATTTTCTGGACATTTTCCCTTTAAGATAGCTAGTGCACTTCATCATTTTACTACACTGGTTAATTTCAATACCATTAGCAAGTTGAGCTAGCTTTCTTACTGCTTTTGGGTCTCTGTGCCCAAGACGTCTGTGCCATAATTTACATGGATACAGTTCTTATGCAGATCTTGTCTAGCACTGTACACTCTTTCTTTGCATTTTAGCTGATAAAGTAAATTTTGGATTTTTCCTTCTACAAGAGTGTGACACTTCTTTGAGATGATGCAGCTGTTGTCTTTAAGAGTAACTACATTCCCCTTTCGCATGATCTTCTTTACTGACGGAAGATTGCTTTCAAGGCTGGGAACATAGAGAACATCCTTTAGGCTGGAAACACACTCTCCAAGTTACATGCAAGTCTCTCAGATGAGACTCGGAAGAGGCTGGAGCAGTGATCCTGAACAACTTCTCCCTGTCTGGACGGGACTGTCAGCTGATTGTGGTTTTGTGCTGCTCCACACTCCCCGTCCAAAGAGGGAGAGGCCGTTCAGGGTCACTGCTCCAGCCTCTTCTGAGTCTCGTCTGAGAGATTCGCATGTAACTAGGAGAGTGAGTCCGAGCCCTTACTGGGATCTTTCTGCTTTGTGCTGAGGAAACTGGACAGTAGAAGTAGCTTTCTCCTACTCATTCTGAAGTCATATAGTGACCATTAGCTAAGACAACTTTTTCTGACTTGCTTTCATCAAGGTCAGTGAAGTAATCCTTGTTATTTGTCATATGGCTGCTTGCACCAGAATCTATGCACCATATATGCTTTGTAGATGGGCCTGTACTGGCATTAAATGCAGCTTCAACACATGCAGAATCTTCATTTAAAGCTGTTTTAACCTTTTGATGACTGTTCTGCTTTTTAAGCTGACTCACTCTTGCTTTCCAAATTCTGCAGTCTGCTTTAAGGTGGCCAGGCTTTTTACAGACAAAACATTCCTGAGTTTCTCTTAGATTGCTCTTATTTTTAGGGAAGTCCTGAGTCTTTAATGCTGTTTATGCTCTGCATTCATTACTGCTGCTTACATTCTACAGTTTTCTCTTAAATTAATCCTCAAGTTTGCCTTTAACATATTCTAGTGTGAGCTCATCAACTGGCCGTGCATCTAGTGCAGTCACAACTTTCTGGAAGACCACTTAATAGGAGTGCAGAAACAAGAAAGTCTTTAATTTCTCCTCCAATACCCCCAAGACACTCCACAATGGCTAGGGTCACACATAAGCAGTTATTGGCATCAGTTTTTAAACAGTTTTTTAACTTTATTTTTCTAAGTCCAAAAATTCATGCTAAAAATCGATCCTGGGATCAAGTGTGACTGCATTGTTAACAAAAGCGATTTGTTTTTTTTTACTGGACCCAAAAAATGCTGCAAGCAACGTTTTTGGATGCAGTAAAAAAACATCAGTTTTTGTAACACGGGGCCCGAAGGGGAAATCGGATCCATCTTTTTGGTGCAGTAAAATAACGGATCCGTTTTTGCAAGCATTTTTGGGTAAAAAATGGCAAAGTCCAAAAAATGTTTAGCTGCACAGGAGGCATAAAAAAACAGCCAAAAAAAGGATTTGTTATTGAAACCAGTGGAAAAAAACTGATTGGCATGTGTGACCCTAGCCAATCTCTAGGGTGTTTCTTATATAGTCCTGCATATTCTGACCATCACTTAGCTTAGACTAATACAACTTTCTCATGATATAAAGCTTATTGCTGAGAGTTCATCTTTCATGCACTTTCTGTAACGCATCCCCATCTCCTTTGCAGTTGCATACTTGCATATATGCACAATCTGATCATCATCTACACTGAGGGAGATAGTGCTTTGTGCTTTCTGATCCTTCTCTAGCCAATCATCTAGTAATGCATGAGGCATTTTTTCCTGAGTATATTTCCATGTGCCTTCTCTTAAGAGCAGCATCTTCACCTTAAATTTCCAAGACTGGTAGTTCTGATTAGTGAGGCTTTGCACTGTAAACTTAATAGATTCGCTGCCATTGGACATCTTCTTAGCTGCTCTGTGCTGCTCTTTCTTTGGGCTTCTGTTGCTGTGTTACTCTGGGGTTTTGTGTTACTCTTGGGTTCTGATTTATATCTGCAAAGGAAGCAAGCACAAATAGGGTCTTATTATATGTGAGGGGGGCTCTGAAGCCGCTAAATTTAACTGCTCACCTTTTTAGGCTGTGTGACAGACAACCAGTATAAAACGCATAAGGGTAGCTGCTGCGAGACACACACTTCCATGTGCAGTGTGGTAGGCAATCCTTAGATTCAAAAGGGATGGTGTGTAGTTAGTCCGCGCTGCTAGAAAAAACATGAAGCCCAAATCTTCAGTTACTTCGGGTTTATTGGATCCATCCAATGCATTTCAGAGCCTGCTATGCTCCTTCAAAAGGGAATATATCTGTCATCATGTTGCATTCCCTGATGATAGAGCATATCAGGCTTTGAAACGCGTTGGATGGATCCACTAAACCCCAAGTAACTGAAGATTTGGGCTTTGTGTCTTTTGCAGCAGCGCGGACTAACTACACACCATCCCTTTTGAAACTCTGGGGTTCTGTGTCACTCTGGGCCCATAACCTGTTGGCAGCGGATTATTCAGGATACTCTCCAAGCGTGTGACAACAGAGCTTCTTTATTCAGCAACAAACAGGAACAAATATGATAAGCTTAATAGATCAGGAATAAAACATATCTTATGTGTCTCAGTCTCTGTGCAGCATCTGCAGCTGCTTCTTCTCTCATATACAGAAACTGGATGCAGTCACATGCTCTTCCTGTGTGAGCCTCCTTTTTTTTTTGTTCTAACTTTATCTACAACATACAAACCTAACAACTAAACACTCATATATAGGAATGGAGTTGTTGCATTAAATATATTCCAACATATACCAATACCTAATACAGTGACAAAAATACAATATCTGTGTTAAAATATGACAAATAAGTAAAAAGATTTTTTGATCTTTATTAATTGCACAAATTGCCACTTTAAGGAGATAAAGGTAATCAAATGTAAATGTATTGGTTTTCTTTTTTTTACATGGAGAAATCTGTCGGCCTCATCATTTTACTGCCATCTGTGAAAAAAAAAATACACAGTAGATTCTATAAAATATATAAATATGCAACAGATTATGAATCATAGATAGACAGATACATAGATAGATAGATAGATAGATAGATAGATAGATAGATAATGGATTATTTTTAATCTTTCAACCATGGGAGCACTTAGTGGTCTGGAATCTCTTGTCTTGTGCTTTTCTACAATCCTTTGAGCAGACAGCTGATGCTACCTGGGAATGTGGAAAGTGACTTCTGGAAGATGCAGAACTTGACACGATAATCTGTTCATTTTCACCACCCAGCTATGTCAAAACTGCAAGAACTTCAAAGCCGGAATGTGATCGCCCGGGCCCTGTCTTAATTAAAAATTAAACAGCGCATATGAAGCAGCATCAATTTGTATCTCTCTGCAGCGTTTTGCAAGCATAAGTTTTCACCCTGGGGTATAGAGATGTGACAAATACTCTGCGACGAAATCCCCAGTGAAATCTTAACACGTTAATTTACTATTCAGCGTGCGTTAAGTATATGGTGTGTGTCTACACAACATACCTAACAGCAAGATAAACAATGCACACAGAGATAGAAAGATAGATATAAAAAGATAGATAGACACATACAGTAGATAGAGAGATAGATAGATAGATAGATAGATAGATAGATAGATAGATAGATAGATAGATAGATAAAAAACAGAAAAAACTGCGCAGCACTCAAAGACATAGTGTGAACTGGTGCTACTCTGCAGCACTCAGCTACTAACAATAAGGCACACATGCTAACAAGCGAAATATGAGGAAAAAATTAAAAAACTTACATCCAGCGTCCCCGCTGGCACCAGTTCACACTATATCTTTGAGTGTTTGATCCAGCGTCCCTGCTGGCAACCAGTTCACACTATGTCTTTGAGTGCTGTGTAGTTTTTTCTGTTTTTTGTCTAATATGTGGAGTTGCTGGCTCCATGTCTGCACTTAGCACCCTCATCGCCCACAGGTGGTCTGAGGTTGAGATGGTGTCCACCCACTTAGAAGTGGGACGGGAGGACAAGGAGAACAGGGATGTCAGCTTAGGACTCATCAGACCTGAGGTCACCATGTCGTGGTTGATGAGCAAGGAGATGATGGGAGTACAGGTGTGACACGGTCCGCGCTGCTCCAATGTAAAAAATCACCAAAAGAGTCACAAAGTCATCAGTAGGTTTTATCTTTTTAATCCTCCTTCCTCCTACGCGTTTCGGCGCCCCACCTGGCACCTTCCTCAGGAATATCCCTGAGGAAGGTGCCAGGTGGGGCGCCGAAACGCGTAGGAGGAAGGAGGATTAAAAAGATAAAACCTACTGATGACTTTGTGACTCTTTTGGTGAGTTTTTACATTGGAGCAGCGCGAACCGTGTCACACCTGTACTCCCATCATCTCCTTGAATTTCACTACTGGTCAGTAGTTGGTGGAGGTCTTGCAGCAGCTGAGAGATTCTTCTTAAAACGCCTTCAAACCAGTTGTGGGGCCCACAACTGAATCAGGTGAGTGGCTCCTCAGCATCACTCTTTCTAGTGTCACTAGTGATAGGGCACTATTGCGCCTCTTGTCCCCCACCCTCTTATTTTGTGGTTGATGAGCAAACATACATTGGCCAATGTATGTACCAAGAACCTCAGAAAATAAAAAAATAAGAATATTGAGTTTTTTTGAAAAAAAACGCAAGTTTTTAAATTTTTTCCTCATATACCGCTTGTTAGCATGTGTGCATTATTTATAGTAGCTGAGTGCTGCAGAGAAATTTTTTCAGATAGATAGATAGATAGATAGATAGATAGCTAGATAGATAGAAACAAATAGAGCAGCACTGCCCAGTGGGTGCAAATCAGCTCAGCTGTCTTCCCAGCTCTTGTATATACTTGAAAAAATGCTGCAGCACTCCGTCATTAGATGTATCTTATGCCTTTATTACGGCCACAGGTACCATGGGGCAACGTATCGGGCCCAAGCGCCCTTCATCCAGGCTGGATGAAGGGCGCTTGTGCCCGATACGTTGCCCTATGGTACCTGTGGCCGTAATAAAGGCATAAGATACATCTAATGACGGAGTGCTGCAGCATTTTTTCAAATAGATAGATAGATAAAGAGACAGACAGACAGACAGACCTCATTGGATGAACATATTCTTAAAAAATACACCCATTGACAGTTCCAAGACGTGTGCAAAATTTCCAGTGCATTTCTCCAGATGAACAGTTCTTGTTCGCATGCTGAGAATAGGAGCTCTGTTCTGCTCAAAATGCATTGGTGTGTAAAAAAAAAAACTTTGGAAGATTTTACCACAGATGCAGGGCTTTCTCTCTCTTTCCATATATTGATGTGGACTAGCCTACGCCCTTGCATTGTGTGATATACAACAGGGTTTTGCCCTAGCCTTAAAATGTAACCGCTGTTTACATTTTTATTTAATAATATTGTAGGGCAAGTGATTTTAATAAACATTCCAATATACTTCATTAGAAAATTCTGGTTGCAAACCATTTATAAACCCTCCACAAGGTGTCCCCACTGCACTGTGTGTGAAGCAGACACATGTTTATTATCATTCAGATCCATCTTCAGTGAAGACAGGGCATGTTTCCATATAAGAGAAGAGGTAGTATGGACTACACTGCTGACTGCAGCTCATGAGGAAACAAATGTATCAGATTGGGTTAAGCTACCAGCACAGTTGTTAAGCACCGTCAGAGTTCAGGATCAGTTCAAACTTCTCAGAAGTTTGTGCCAGAAAAATCTGTCACAATCTCTGGTAACCCCTTCACTGCTGGCTTTCTACACAGCTCAGGATTTCCCTTGCCCCTTCTCTGCTGACACATTACAGTGCTCCCAATTATGCCTACAGAGCCATAAAATGCAGCTTTCAAAAGACCGCAGAAAAATGTGAGAAAATAAGTCATGTGGCACAACAAAAGTATTATCTTAGCTGATGTGTGACCCATCATTAACAACCAGTGCAGCACTGTGTTTGGTTTGGTTTATCAATGAAATGACACTTACACTTTAAGCACTGGACACACATTAAATGTGTTGAAAAAGTATTCATACCCTGTGAACTTTTCCACATTTTTTTTAAATTGCATCCACAAACTCTGTCATGTATGGTTATTGGGGTGCGCTTTTTAAAACCACTATTATGTCAGAATAATATCAACTGAATACTGAGTGCAGGGCGATAAATCTTCAGCCAGATGGACAAAAGTCAGACCAGGTAGATTAGCAAGCTGGAGTTGCTCACTTCAAGGTGCACATGAACATACAAAATTGATCAATGAAAGAAATGGCACTCACCTTCTTTAGATGCAACCAGTCTTGCTTTATTACAGTAAACATTTTACAAGTGCAGGGAGGGGGTAGAGGACAGAGGACAATGGCTTGCCATTTCTTGCCAACTTGGCACTTAAACGGGTCCCGAAATAAAGTAAGACTGGCTGCATCTAAAGTGTGTGAGTGCCATATCTTCCATTGATCAATTTCATATATACATACAATACAGACCAAACGTTTGGACTCACCTTCTCATTCAAAGATTTGTCTGTATTTTCATGACTATGAAAATTGTAGATTCACACTGAAGGCATCAAAACTATGAATGAACACATGTGGAATTATATACTTAACAAAAAAGTGTGAAACAATGAAAATATGTCTTATATTCTAGGTTCTTCAAAGTAGCCACCTTTTGCTTTGATTACTGCTTTGCATACTCTTGGCGTTCTCTTGATGAGCTCCAAGAGGTAGTCACCGGAAATGGTTTTCACTTCACAGGTGGGCCCTGTCAGGTTTAATAAGTGGGATTTCTTGCCTTATAAATGGGGTTGGGACCATCAGTTGTGCTGTACAGAAGTCTGGTGGATACACAACTGATAGTCCTACTGAATAGACTGTTAGCTGCTTTTTTCTTGCCATAATACAAATTCTAAGTAAAGAAAAACGAGTGGCCATCATTACTTTAAGAAATGAAGGTCAGTCAGTCCGAAAAATTAGGAAAACTTTGAAAGTGTCCCCAAGTGCAGTTGCAAAAACCATCAAGTGCTACAAAGCAACTGGCTCACATGAGGACCGTCCCAGGAAAGGAATACCAAGAGTCACCTCTGCTGCGGAGGATAAGTTCATCCGAGTCACCAGCCTCATAAATCGCAGGTTAACAGCAGCTCCGATTAGGGACCAGGTCAATGCCACACAGAGTTCTAGCAGCAGACACATCTCTACAACAACTGTTGAGAGGAGAAGGAGACTTTATGGTGAAATAGCTGCTAGGAAACCACTGCTAAGGACAGGTAACAAGCAGAAGAGACTTGTTTGGGCTAAAGAACACAAGGAATGGACATTAGACCAGTGGAAATCTGTGCTTTGGTCTGATGAGTCCAAATTTGAGATCTTTGTTCCAACCACCGTGTCTTTGTGTGATGCAGAAAAGGTGAACGGATGGACTCTACATGCCTGGTTCCCACCGTGAAGCATGGAGGAGGAGCTTTGCGGCTTTGAATCTCATCAAGAGAATGCCAAGAGTGTGCAAAGCAGTAATCACAGCAAAAGGTGGCTACTTTGAAGAACCTAGAATATAAGACATATTTTCAGTTGTTTCACACTTTTTTGTTAAGTATATAATTCCACATGTGTTCATTCATAGTTTTGATACCTTCAGTGTGAATCTACAATTTTCATAGTCATGAAAATACAGAAAACTCTTTGAATGAGAAGGTGTGTCCAAATGTTTGTTATGTACTGTACATATTTATATATATATATATATATATATATATATATATATATATATATATATACAGTATATATATGTGTATGTGCGTCCACTAAAGGAATATGCACCGTTTCATCTACAATCACCAAATTTTTAACACACCCCATTTTACTCACGGAATGTCTATCACTTTGATTTGGGGGGAAAATTTAACCCCGTCTGTCAGCAAAAAAAAGCCCTATTGCCTGTATGTGCACACAAAGCTCTGCCCCCTTAATAGCTCTGCCCCTTCATAACTACACCTCTTCATTGCCATGCCATCTACATAGCTACACCACTTTATAGCCACACCCCTAATTACTTAGTGACTTTTATCTGCAAAATAAACATTCTCTTTTGTTATAACTAAGAACAGTTAGTTACTATGCCCGCCCAACGCTGGCAATAAGACATTGTGTACACACCTTGGAGAACAGAGACACTCTGGCAGGTTAACAGTTAACATTTCAGCTGAATTTCAGAAGATGTTGAAGGACCTGTGTAATGTCACGATCATGTGAAAATAATAGGTGGAGCTAAGACTCCATAGATCATAATGATTTTGCTTGCTTTGCTCCACCCACTATGATCACATGATTGTGTCATCACAAAGGTCTTTTAGCTCACACAGGGATGCTTACACTAGTATTATGCAGCTACAGGCAGTGATAGCTGGGGAGGCATAAAGTAGCTGACAGGTTCCCTTTAATGTAGCTATACCTAAGCATAATTACATGCTCCTGCTGTATACTGGGGGCTGTGTGGGGGCTCCTGCTGTATGTAGGGGGCTGTGTGTGACCTCCTGCTGTGTACAGGGGGCTGTGTGCAGGCTCCTGCTGTATACAGGGGGCTGTGTGCGGAAGGTTGTTATAAGAATAGGAAAGAGGTGTGTTAGTGAATTTGGGGTTTGTGTGGCTGCTGCTTCACTGAGACTCATGTCCCAGTGTGCGCCATTTTCTACTAGCATTACTTGTGCAATCACTTAGTTAATTTTGCAGCAAATCTGTCTTGTTGAATATATGATGTGAAATGTTTTTTTGTGCAAAATCATCAATCTAGTTTGTTATAACTAAGCACAGTCAGGCCAGCTTCACACCACGATTTTTCGGGTCGGGGTCTGTCTGGTGTGAACCGGACAGAACCGGATCCGATTTTGCCCCCATGTATCCCTATGGTGCCAGATGGCTGTTATTTGCAATCTGGTTTGTGGTTTTCCGGGAGGATCCATTCTTTTTCGTTTTTAGCACTGGACACAAAATCGGAGTCTGCATCATTTTTTGTGTCTGGTGCAAAAACAAACAGAACTGGATCCTCCCCCGGGGCGATCTGGTGCTCATAACATGGGAGTCAATGGGCGCCGGATTGCACACCTATTCCCGGACACTTGGTGCTGAAAGAGCGGCGGCTCTGAAGTGCAGCCTCGCTAGTTCAGCACCATGGAGAGCACAGCATTTCACAGCCGCTGCTGAAATTCAGCACCTGGAGAGCTGCACGACTGAATTTTCAGCACCGCAGGCAGCTCATCTGCACCCAAGCTGCTGAAATTTCAGCACTGGACAGCGACACAGACGTGCACAAACGATTCCTGTTTAAAACATAATCGGAGGGTGTATTTGCCCTCAGTTTCTGCGCGTCCGAGGCTTTCAGGTTTTGACCGATGCATCCTGCAAAACACCGGACGCAACCTGACAGCTCCAAACCGTGGTGTGAAGCCGGCCTTACCTACTATTCTCAGGCAAAGCCAGGCTCTTCAGCTAGAAACGGAATACATTTTAAATCACACTACACACAATTTACACACTAATTTGGGTAGCCCCCGCCAGTAGCTAGTCCACTAAAGATAAAAAGTTAAAAAAGTTAATTTGTCATAACAATTCAGTAATAGTACCACATTAAGGGTAAGTTCACACAGGAAGGTTTAGTGGCGTTCAAACCGTCAGAAAACCGCTGGAAATTATCAGTTCTGAGCTCTGAAGTCTCCAGCTGTGTTCCGGCGGTTTTCCGGCGGTTTTCCGGCGGTTTTTTACAGCGTGTGCACAGCGGTTTATAGTCGTTTTTCCCAGCGGTTTTCTATGAAGGATTTTGTTCTGGGAAGAATTGACATGTTGTATGCTGCTAAACCGCTCGGAAAACGCTCAACCACTGGCGGATCCGCTCACATAAACCGACTATGTGTGCACAGCGGTTTCTAAATTACATAGGGTTACATGTAAGTCCTAAAGCTGCTAAGGATTTACATAAATTTAAATAAAACCTATGCTAAACCGCCGGCGGTTTTCGCTGCTAAACCGAGGTTAAAACTGTATGTGTGAACTTACCCTAATAATATCTAAATCTGAAGTATCAAGGTGACAAACAGAAATACAGTAATATATTGCCGCTGTTTTTTTTCTCCTTCCTTATTCCTAAATTTTCACAGTGAAAACTCTAAACATAAATACTTAAAGAGGACCTGTCACCAAACCAGGCATGGTGATCTAATTACAGCACTGGATGCAGCATGTCTGCAGCATCCAGGCAAGAGGTCCCCCAGCACTTGAGCCCCCCTGTACCCTGAGATAATACAGTTAGAAAACTTACATGCTACAGCCACTAAGGAGGTGGCTAGAGGCTGATGCCGAAGGGCAGATTCACACCCCCTGCATATTTAATCTGCCCACCGCTGCCAATCATTCTCTCCCTCTTCAGCATTATAACACAGAGTTTTCACCCCCCCCCCAGTAAAGGCTGTTTAGCCCCGCCCACTGCAGTGACGTCACCGCTTATACCCGCCCTAATCTATGGTTAACATGGAGCGGGGCGGGGAAAGGTGGCGCCGCCCCGCCTCCTGCTCTGACATCACCACCTTTCCCCGCCCTGCTTTATGTTAACCATACAGCCGGGCGGGTATAAGCGGTGACGTCACCGTAGGGGGCGGGGCTAAACGGCCATTTCGGGGGGGGAAACTGTGTTATAATGCTGAAGAGGGAGAGAATGATTGGCAGCGGTGGGCAGATTACACATGCAGGGGGTGTGAATCTGCCCTTCGGCTCCAGCCTCTGGCCACCTCCTTAATGGCTGCAGGATGTTAGTTTTCTAAGTGTATTATCTCGGGGTACAGGGCTACTCAAGTGCTGGGGGACCCCTTACCTGGATGCAGCAGACATGCTGCATCCAGTGCTGTAATTAGATCACCATGCCTGGTTTAGTGACAGGTCCTCTTTAAATACTACACCCCTAAGGATAGTACTCCAAAATTATAATGCTAAACAGTTAGAAAACATAGTAATCCCTTTGGTTTGGTCAATAACAAAAATGGTGGAAGATTGAAAATAACACATGTGCTGAACCTACTACCCTGGTGGGTTAAGTTTTTTTTTGGCAAATGATCAGAAAAAGTAACGTTTTTGGGCTGTGTAAAAATACCAAGGGTCTGCTGGACAACCCCAGTAATAATGCACTGCAAATAACTATAAATATAAGGGTACAAGAGGCAGGAACAATTGAAGCACCACATGGTACGAAACAGGCTGTTGTCCCATACACACCCTGCATCTCTTCCCTGCTTTGCTTATGCACCTATAGTAAATAAAGTTGGAAATTTTTTTAAGGACCGGAGTCTGAACTCTTTTCTATATTACAGACCTTAGTATAGAATGCCAGGAAGAAGTCTCATCTACCATGCCAGAACCCCCACCACAGTACGACGCATGTTTTGCACAGATGCTTCATCAGTTTTGCTATTAGACAGTTTTGATCATCTCCCTCATTTTTAAGAAGTGAAATAATAACTCAGATTTTACATGTAAACTTTTTTTTGCCGCACGATTATACCTTTTTTTTACAGCCACTGTATATATATTTATACTAGATGGTGGCCCGAATCTAACGCATCGGGTAGTCTAGAATATGTATGTAGTTTATTTATGAAGATTTAACAACAATGCAAAGAGTACACGATATCTATCTATCACCTACCTATGTGTCTATCGTCTATGTATTTTTTGGATATTTTATCTTTATAAACTAAGGTTCTTGGTACACATATTGGCCACTACTTGTTTGCCCATCAACCAGCTTCAAGGTGATTTTAGATCTGATGGGTCCCTATCCTACCTTGTCACTCTTTCCTTGGGATCAGCTAAGCCTTCATTTTTACTATTTCTCAGTGGGAGGACTCACTTAAATCAAAGAAACAATGAGACATCATATACAGTGCTGACCACTGATCCACCATATACGGAGCTAACCACTGAGCCACCATACAATGCTAACCACTGAGCCACCATACAGTGCTAACCACTGAGCCACCATACAATGCTAACCACTGAGCCACCAAATATATGCTAACCACTGAGCCACCATAGAGTGCTAACCACTGAGCCAACATACAATGGTAACCACTGAGCCACCTAAACACTGAGCCATCATATACAGTGCTTACCACTGAGCCACCATATACAGTGCTAACCACTGAGCCACCTAACAATGAGCCACCATATACAGTGCTAACCACTGAGCCACCATATACAGTGCTATCCACTGAGCCACGTAACAATGAGACATCATATACAGTGCTAACCACTGAGCCATCATACAATATTAACCACTGAGCCACTATACAATGCTAACCACTGAACCACCATACAATGCTAACCACTGAGCCACCATATACAGTGCTAACCACACAGCCACCATACAATGCTAACCACTGAGCCATCGTACAATGCTAACCACTGAGCCACCATACAATGCTAACCACTGAGCCACCTAAACACTGAGCCATCATATACAGTGCTAACCACTGAGCCATCATACAATGCTAACCACTGAGCTACCATACAATGCTAACTACTGAGCCACCATACAATGCTAACCACTGAGACACCATACAATGCTAACCACTGAGTACCGTGTATTTGAAATATGGCGCCAGGGCACACGCCACTATTCTGATTAGTCGGCGCTGAACGCGGCAACCAATGAGAGAAGCGGCATGCGGTTTGAATGCCGCTCCTCTTATTGGTCGCCGCGTTCAGCGCCGACCAATCAGAATAGCGGCGCGCGCAGTGGCGCCATATTTCAAATATACTGAGTACACTTCAATGCAATATTTGGTTGCATGCCTTTTGGAATAAATAACTACAATCTATCACTCCCAGGTCACTCATAAGGCCCAACATCGTGCACAACACCGTTCAAAAGTGACGTGTGAAACAATGTTGAAACGACATCGTTAGTGCGTCATTGCGTGTAACCGAATGATTCAACTACGATAATTAGTCAAGTTGGAGTTGACAGGTTTATGAACATGTTAAAAAACCTGACGACTTCAACTCAACCAACCTGCTGCATCGTACTGTGTGACACCGCGATATCGATGTCACAGACGACTTCGGACATTCACAGCAATGAGCAGGGATCGTTTGCGGGGTTTGCGAACGATACCTGCTCACAACATCGTTGCTGAGTTGTCCACGATATCTAGACGTGTGACATCTCACCAGCGATGTTGAATTGATCTCAAAAACGACCGCGTGTCCACGAGATCACAGCCAACATTGTAATAAGGTTGTGCCGTGTAACGGGGCCTATATATGAAGGTGTCTTCTCCCAACAGCAATTTTAAGATCTCTCCACAGGTGATCAAAGGGATTTAGTTTCCATCCATTTCTGGAGCTTCTTGAGATATGTTTGAGGTCACTGTCCTGCTGAAAAACACTTGATCTAGGATGTAAACTCAGCCTTCAGACACTGGGCTCTACAGTGCAACTCAAAATCCTTTGGTGAACTTCAGATTTCATGATGTCTTGTACATGGTCAAGACACCAGTGCTAGAGACAGAAAAACGACTCCAAAACATGTTCCTTTGCATGCCTTGTTCAGTTATCAGTAAACAGTAGAATGATGTGCTTTACCAAAAAGCTCTATCTTTGACTTATCTCGTGGACAGGGTCCTCTGCCCTACTGTACCTGTATGATTTGATTGTTGTCATTTTACATTTTTGTCCTCGTCTGCCCATGCACATGTAAAGCGCCATGGAACATGGTGCAATATAAATAAATTATAATAATAATATCTGTCCACAAGTAACTTTCCCATGATTTTGGATTAGTCACATAGATTTTGGCAAACTGCAGTGTAGCTTGTTTATGTTTCTGTGTCAGCAGTGGGATCCTCTCTGGTCTCCTGCCAGAGAATTTCATTAATTCAAATGTGGACAGATAGTTTTTGCTGACACTGATGCACCCTGAACCTGCAGGACAGCTTGAATTTCTTTGATTGGGGCTTATCCATCATCTCAACTTACCTGCAATGCAACCTTTGATCAAGTTTTGTCTGCTGTCCATGTCCAGGGAGATTAGCTACAGTGTCATGGGTTGTAAACTTCTTGATTATGTTGCACCCCCATGGAGAAAATAGCATCAAGATCTTTGGCGATTGTAACCTTGAGATTGTTTATATTCTTCAACAATTTTAGTTCTCAGGTCCTCAGTTTTCTTCTCCGCTTTCTATTCTCCATGCTTAGTGTGACATACACAGACAAACAATGCAAAGATTGAGTCAACTTATCCCCTTTTTATCTGGTTAGGTGTGATTTTCATATTGCCCACACTTGTTACTTGCTACAAATGAGTTTGAATGAGCATCACATGCTTGAAACAAAGTTGTTTACCCACAATTTTGGAAAGTTGCCAACAATTTTGTCTGGCCCATTTTGAGGGCTTTGTGTGAAATTATGTCCAATTTGCCTTTTTTTCCTCTGTTTTGTTTTTTTGTGTGTGTGTTGTTCCAATTAGCACAAAGCAAATAAACATGTGTATTACAAAACATTTGTAATCTCTTTTTCCTTAAATCATATCGGTGATGATTGAGGCAGGTTATGAAATCCCATAGCATCTCTCCAATAAACCATAAGGGAACCTTTACACGCTGCTACAACAAGGTGGAAACAACCGGGTTTATGAGACGAATGTATCTTGCACCGCCAAATCAACCCGAGGTAGCGGCGTGTAAAGGCGGTTGTTTCCACCCGTCACTTGCGGCACCTGTTTCAGAACCAAGCTCTAAAACAGGTTGATTTCAACCCGATGGTAACGACGTGTAAATACGGTAGGGTAAGGTTTATTCGTCACCTAGTTAACTCCCTGGGGAGTGACACAGCCTCCGTGAAACCACCCCCCTTCAGCGATCATTGGAGGAAGCTCCTGCGTTACGATTGGCAGTCGCTGCATAGGGCGGCATATTTAAGGAGCTGACCAGTCACACTACACAATTGCTCGAGCATCATGTATTAATCAGCCTCCTGCGCTGGCTGCCCAATCATGATGTTATTGCTTTGTCCTATCAGCGTACGAACGTCTCGTAATCCACAATTCTGGCACGCCTATGTGTTGTCCCTGCTGCACCAGGTCTGCCCATGTTACCTTGTTGTAGTGGCGTGTAAATGGGGTAAGGTGCTCTGCAGAAGGTAACTTTAGGCACCCGGCGGTGCATCCAGAGATAGATTCAACCTTCTGTAAAGCACCTTGTAGCGGCATGTAAAGACGGTATCGGGTACCGTTTGTAACCGTAGTTGCGTGCTCGTGCACGTGAAGCTCCCGGTTGTTTCCACCTTGTTGTAGCGGCATGTAAAGGTACCCTAAGTTATAAGGACACTGGAGTTAATAAATAACATACGCAAATGTGGCGCCCCGCAACGAGTGCGTCACAGGAGGTTATTGCATCCCTGACTGAAGATGCAATATCTTCCGTCTCAGTGATAAACAAGTTAAATCGAAGGCTCCATACACCACATACAACATCCAGAGGTAGAGGACCAATTGGGTCCTGGTGGGAGGAGTGTAAGATGTTTAGTGTGGGGAAAGAGCAGGAAAGCAAGTTAGACGGTGGAAGAGACAAGTACAAGGAGGAAGTGAAAACTACAGAGCTAACGGGGAGGGCACCGAGAAGCGGTGACCCAGACGTGAAAGGGCCAAGTAACAAAGTAACGGGTCCAAAGACACCCGCGCCCAGTCCATCCGGAGACCGGTTCCGAGGTAGCACAGACGTCCACCGCTGTACTACAAACCGGAGGGATAGAGGAGTTTCTTAGGAGCGCATCACAGCAACCACCATCTCGGCAGCCGTACTAGAGGGGTACCCACCATTGGGGTTCAGGACCCTTTAGAGCCGTCTTCGGGATTCCGGCTCAGGCAATCCAATAAAGGTTCCCCAGTATCCTGATCTGGTGCACAAGGCAGCGACGAGTAATAAGGGACAGTAAGGTAGAAGAGGGACACTGTGGAGCCTTGGACAGAGACTGTTCCTCACAGGGACCACCCGGTCCGTTACCTATGACTGACTGTTATGGCATGTACCGGTAATGACTACAGTAAAGACCCGTTCAGCGGAGCATCGTGTCCGTGCGTTCTTTCAGAACTGTTCTAACGTGTGCATTGTTAAACCAACGGAGCTGCCGTATTCCACCAGTGCAGCTCCTGCCCCGGGGATTCCCGCTCATCCTGTAGGGAGCGGTTCCATCTAGCTGCAGTCCATCACCCCGGAGGTCTGAGCAGCGCTGGTGCCTTCACCGGACACCTACAGGTGGCGTCACGAAACAAACTTTATTTACTACCTAACTGTGCATTTGACCCACCGGGCCCCTACGGCCTCAGGCACCGAACCGTGACAGTAGCCCAGAGCCTAAGTCCTGAGAACCCGGCAATGGTGAGTCACAAATCATGACCAATACTGTGGATCTCCTGTATAACTAGATGTATAAAAAGATTACCTTTAAGAATGTAGGGACAACTGAGTACAGGGCGTAAGTGGTTGAATATCAGCACACACAACCCTGTCCTTATTGTTCTTGGTTCATCTATATGAAAAGAAAGGCAGTAACCTTTCATTCATAAATCTCTACAACATTGGCCAATGTTGCCTATTTTTGCTATCTCACCACTTTTCTCACACCAAGTAGAAACCATTGGGGCTGTCTTCATAGGTCCCTTATCCCACTTGGTATTTAGGAGAGTAGAGTGATCTGCATCGTAGCTTTCATTTTACATTTTTGTAGCAGCTCTATAAGGGTCCTCGTATCTCCACATTTTTCAGTCATCGTCATTAGGCATTCATGTACATTGCAATCATTACATACTTTATGACAGGTAGATATTGACTGTAAGGTAATGATTGCACCATTTTTGTTGGATGGTGACTCTGGAACTTCGGTAGATTATTCTTGTCAGTCAACTTCAGGAAGAAGGAGGTGGATAATACTCCAAAACATCCATAAACTGAATATTAGAGTTCTGCAGAAGATCAAAGTAGACTTAATGAACTTTCTGGTCAGCACTCATAGCTACTAGCTAGTGATAGGTGAACCCAAACTGTAAAGTTCGGAGTTCCTACCAAACTCCTTGTGTTTGGGCACAGACCCTGAACACGGACTTCCCTGTGAAGTCTGTGTTACTATTAGGGTTTGGCTGGGAAGGCTGTCAAAATAAGCTAAACAGTATAATCACCATTATACATACCAAGGACCAACCGCATGCTTATACTTCCAATTCACTCATTACCTTCCTGATTATTCACTGCAGTCTGCATTCAACAGCCAGTCACAGACACCCACTCTCTGTGACAGCATCTGTGATTGGCTGTTGCGTCCCACCGATTATACGAGCATCTGTGATTGATTCCCACTGGCAACGAACCTTCAGTCATAGGAGTGTTAAAATAAATAAATAATTAAAAAAATTATGTAGGGCTTTGCCATATATTTGATTTTCAGCCCAGATAAAGTGGACAGCTATGGGCTGCCACCCCCAGCTGCCTGGTTTTACCTTGGCTGGCAATCAAAAATACAGATGCAGTGTCTGGAAAGGAGAAAGCGCAAATAGGGTATATTTGTATGAACAGGTGGAGAACAAAAAACAGGTTTTGCTCACCTTTTTCAGGTTGTGAGGTCACAACCATACCGAACACATATGGGGAAATTAATCCTGATGATGGTCTGCAGCAGTTCTCTAAAAAACCAAAATGAGCAGCAAAATAGAAATGAAAAGGGTGTCCGAACCGTGCTCCCATCTGGGGAAAACAATTCACTTCCAAAGACTCGGAAAATTTGATGGTGATTTTTTTACAAATTTTCTGAGTCCTTGGAAGTAAATTGTTTTCTCCAGACGGGAGCGTGGTTTGGATACCCTTTTCATTTCTATTTTGCTGTTAATCAAAAATACCGGGGAGCCCATTTTTAAAATTATTTAAATAAATAATGTTAAAAAATGTGTGGGCTTTGACCTCTTTTTGGTTGCCAGCCAAGTTAAAAACTAGGCAGCTAGGGACTGGTATTCTCAATGTGGTTAGGCCCATACTTACTGGGCCCCCAGGCTACAAAATATCAGCCCACAACCGCCAAAGAAATTAGTGCATTCATTAGAATCACCAATTCCTGGAGGTTTACTCGGCTCTTCCTGATGCACTGGTGCCGTAGCATCGGGGTGATAGAAGGGGTTAATGACGGCTGAGTATTAACAACTTGTAATAAAGCCCTAGATGAAAATGTTCAGGCTTCTAAAAGACCCAGCCATTATCAACCGGTGAGTAAATAGTTAAAAAAACACACACTTTGTTTGAAATAAGATAATTGTCACTTCAGTGAGCAAGTAGACGAACTCTAGTGCCACCTACTGAAGATGGCAATCCTAAAAGTCATAATTGATTCTTTAACAAGCCTTTTAATATGACTTAGGATTTGTGCTATATCAGAGCCCCAATCTGAAGATGCTGAGTCTTGTTTGAAATAAAACATACATACAGACAACCCTCATTTTCCAATTCATTAATCCCAGACATACCCTCCGGTGCGTTAAAATGTAGGTCTTATACGTGTCTTGGGCCAAGGGAATGGGGTACTCGGATCTCGGACATACTGATACGGAGATGTCACGGGTGGTTGGTGCCCGAGTCCGTGCCCCTGGCGAAAAAATAAAAAGGGGGAATTTACAGGGATTAAAGTTATTGTCAGTCATGATGCCACCTGTAGGTCCGGTGATGGCACCGGTGCTGCTGGAACCTCCAGGGGATGGGCGGCAGCAAGATCTTGTAGCTCTCTACAGGAAGAGCGGGTTCCCCGGGGGTGTAGGGTGATGCTGGTGGAATGGGGCAGCACAGTTGGAATGGGGCTGCGCAGCTTCTGCTGTGAGGGACAGGCTGAAGGAATGGACACTCACACAAGAAAGTCTTTACTGATGGAAAACAGGTACACGTCCCGGGTTGAAGGATGCCCTTCAGGATCTCCATACCGAGTGAGGTATAGGCCTCCTTGTCCTGTCCCTTCTCTTAAGTCTGGCATGTGTGAAACCAGGCCTGACCTTTATGTGTCTGTTACATCCGTGTTGCTGCACTGAGGGCTCTCTCTTGGGCTACCGCTATCTTTCCTGCGGTCCCTGGCTCTCAAATGTGGGTGCTGTGGGTGTCTGGGAAGCTAAACCTCCGCAGTGTACTGGGATTCTCTGCTGGGCTGACCTCTTTCCCTTGCAGACTCGGACTCCAGTGACCGGTATTCTGGTGGGGTGAGCCGGTATGGTTCCTCTGCCCCCGTTGTAGTGTTCCTCACCTCTGCCCTCGGTTCTTAGTCTCTGGACCCTCACCCTGGCTCTGGCGGTGCACTGGTCCTGGGCCTAGCACGGCTCCAGTGACCAGTTTTGCTCACTAGGCACTCAGCTAATCTTCACAGTTTTCCTAGCAACTGCACACTTTGGCTAACTCAGCCCCAGCACCTCTATTTATAGGGGATCTGGCTTAACAGCAACCAGTGCAGCTCCCCCTACAGGCCTGGAGTGGAAAGGTGTTGTCTGTGTGTAAGTACCAGATGTGGAAACCCCTTAGTGAACTACACAATTCCAAAACTCACACCCAGGAGTCAGGCCAATATGATCAAAGATAATCATTTTTATTTTTCAAATATCAAACACTGATAAAATGGAAATACACAAAAAGCAACCACAGAACAGGAATTACCCCACTTGGTACAGGTGAAATCATATATATTACACAGAGTTCATATCCTTATTCTATACATAGTGCACAGAGCTATAAACATCCCAGTCACAAGCCCCACAATGAACCTCTGCCAAATCAGCATAAAAGACAAGTGTCACAATCAAACCAAGGGGGTAAAGATATATTACCTGCCTGTGTGCCCCCCTAACACGCGTTTCGCGTTAGCTTCGTCTGAGGAGGGCCTCCTTGTCCCAAGTGGGGTAATTCCTGTTCTGTGGTTGCTTTTTGTGTATTTCCATTTTATCAGTGTTTGATATTTGAAAAATAAAAATTTTTATCTTTGATCATATTGACCTGACTCCTGGGTGTGAGTTTTGGAATTGTGTTGCATTGGAGGGCCATGTATTTACATTGCGGTTTCCCCCTTTTTGAATTTGCCCTTAGTGAACTAGTTGGTTCTGTGGCTTACCTGGCACAGGGCGCCACATTCCACCCTAGTTACCTTCAGTACTCCCGGACTGAACAAAGTTTTTGTTACATAACCACACAATAACAATAACAGGTATTTACAAGGTCTCAAAATTAAAAATTAAACAAAAACCACTGTAAAAACTTGAAAAATAGGAAAAAGCAGTCATTTCAGCTCTAGTCCACCCGCCGCAGGCTGTAAAAGGAAAAAAGTGTTTTGCCACCACCAGTCCTGTGGCTATGGTCCATTTTTAGACAGGGAAAATCCAAGGAAAAAGGGTAAAGTCCATCAGTAAAGTCTATGTGGCTTTAAACACATGACGGGTTAACACACTTTACACACAATTTCCCTATGGGTTTACACACAATTTCCCTATGGGTGTCTTTGCTTAGGAGGCCGGGTCTTACCTTCTCTCTACCCCAGGCACTTTCTGTTCCTAACTTCATGTGCATTGGGCTTTGCCCAGTTCCTCCACCCTTCTGTACACTACTATTTACTTTCTATTTACATAAGTCACTATTTACCCTGCTACTTCACACTTTTAAATTTTATACCCATTCTCCATACCTGGATGGGACCTGGCTTTGGGTAACATGACCTACGTGGAATAGGTGTCTCATGTGGTGTACTCAATTGTGTGTGAGGTGGTAAAGCAGGTAATTGTCTGCGAGGCCTTAGTCTCACTGTAGGACTAGCAGGTTCACTGATTGTAGGAATCTCTGATTCCGGTACAACAGGCTGTACTTCTTGTACTTGAACGGGTTCTTCTCCTCTTCTCGATTCTTCTGGAGTTGGAACTTGTTCTTCCACAGATTGATAAAAGGAGAGTACTGGTACTATGATGGCTCCATCGCATTGAGGCCAATCTTCTGGGAAATCGCCTAGTACAGTGTGGATTACTTTCTCTCTCTTCTCTTCAATTGGTGTTGAGTAGTAGTTTACTTCTTGCAGTTTCAGCTGTTCTGGACATTTCTTGAGGTGATCTCTTGAAACTGTTGATGATGTTCTTCCTTCATCACGGCTTATTAAGCAAGTTTTACTATTGTCAAAGTTAGATTGAATGACAATGTAGGGTTTGGCTTCCCACTGATCGTCTAGCTTGTTCTTCTTTTTCTTTTGAGAACCATTTCACCAGGTATCAAGGGTTCAGCTAAGGCATGTTTGTTGTAATTCCTTTCTTGTTTGTCCCTGATGTGTTCTAAGTTCTTTTTCACGCATTCTTGCACTTTCTTGTATTGATGCTGACGGGCAGAGTCCCAATCTTCATCAGAAGTATCTTGGTTTGGTTCTACAATCCCCATCTCCAAGTCAATTGGGAGTTTTCCAGGTCTTGCTTGCATCCGGTATGCTGGTGTATAGTTAGTAGAACTTACAGGCATGTGGTTGTATATGTCCACTAAATCAGGTAGTTTCTCTGGCCACTGATTTCTTTCTTCAAGTGGTAACATTTTCAACATATCAATGATAATGTTGTTAATTTTCTCACAAAGTCCATTTGCTTGTGGATGGTAGGGTGTGGTTCGGATTTTCTTGCAACCGTACAATCCTAGGAATTATTGAAACAGTTGGGATACACATGCAGAACCTTAATCTGTTAGTACCTGATTTGGATATCCGTGTGGTCGACAGGAATAGGTCTGGAACATCTTGGCTGCCACTTCTGCAGTTAAGTCTTTGACAGGTGCTACTACTAAGAATCTAGAGTAGTGGTCAACCATCGTAAGAGAGTAAGTGTAACCTGTTCTGCTGGGTGTCAGCTTTACATGATCCAAGGCTACTATATCAAGGGGTTTCTTGGTAACAATTGGTTGTAGTGGAGCTCATTGGCTTTGCTGGTCTTTTCTTCTCAGGTGACACGGTCCACAATTTCTACACCATCTCTCTATGGAACCTCTCATGCCAACCCAGTAGGAGCGATCTTTCAGCAACATCTCCAGTCTCTTCCAACCAAATTGTCCTGCATCATTGTGATATGCTTCTAACACCATCTGTACATCTCCTTTTGGCACTACGATCTGCCAGATCAGTTCATGAGTTCTGGGATTGATGTGACATCTGCACAGTTTACCCTGGTAGACAAACAATTTTCCCTTCTTTTTCCATAGACGTTTTGCTTCTTGTGGAGCATCTGGACTCAGACAGGAATGTTCTTCAGTTATCAGCTCCTTGACTAAGCTGACAGCCGGGTCACTGTCCTGTGTCTCCTTCCACCCATGGTGAGGTAACGGGTTCACTGTTGTCTCCTGACGTCTTTGACTTGCTTCACTAACAAAATTCTAGAGTCCATTATTTAGAACAGGGGTGGGGAACTCCAGTCCTCGAGGGCCGCAAACAGTTCAGGTTTTCACAATTTCCTTAGTATTGCACAGGGATTGGAATCATCACCAGTGCAAGTGATTATGTTATCACCTGTGCAATACTAAGGAAATCCTGAAAACATGCACTATTTGCGGCCCTCGAGGACTGGAGTTCCCCACCCCTGATTTAGAATATATTTTTTCAGCCGCATCATCTCACTGCCAGTACATTTTACCAAATAAAGATAAATGGCAATTTCACACCACACCAGGTATATAATTGCAAAGTGTTTTTATTTTTATTAATCATAGGAACAAGGGTTCACACTCAATAAAACATCCCCTAAAAGCAACCCCAAGGCAGTGTGGGTACAGCTACAAGTAACTCGATATAAGCGTCATACCATAATGATACAGCACTACTATAATAACATATGAGAGACCAATCAATTTTCCATTACACATGCTTCATCCCATAAAGCTTGTCCTCCTTGAGGACAGGATTACAGCAAAGTACAAATAACCATCACTCATCCCCCCTATTGTTAAAGTATAAGTAGAACCGTGACCATACCGCACCACACTGCCCAGCACCTCAACGTTTCACTCTCGCTTCGTCAGGAGGTGCCGGGACAGTGCGGTGATCACTCTTATGTACCTGTGTCCATTTGTTGCCCCTTACATCAGCTGTTGAATGGCGCGCCATGCCCGCGCCTGCCCGCGTACACACGCGTCCCGGTGTCCCGGAAGTGCGTTCTGCGCATGCGCAGATCCGTCACTCTCCATTGGGCGCCGGAGTCACATGGGAGGCGGGGACGCAGCGGGCACCGCGCGCACACAGCTATTGGAGCCGGTGCCATCTCAAGTATGGGCAAACTTGCCCTTAACCTACAGATGATTATATACTTATTCCACAGATCACCCTCCATTGCACTATGCCCTATATGAGGTTACCATACCTCTATATTGTCATCCACAATCAAGTACATTTATTATAATAATTCAAATTACATCATTTATATATACATATATAAGGTCATGAACATCAATAAAAGCAGGTCCTCCTGACGAAACAGTGGTGCGGTTTCTGGGCATTATAACATGAAGTCCACTTGTGGTTCAGCATGGCACATGTTCCTATGATTAATAAAAATAAAAACACTTTGCAATTATATACCTGGTGTGGTGTGAAATTGCCGTTGGTCTTTGACTTGCTTGATGACACTGGGATGCAATGGTCGGTGGAAGGCTGGCAGCTCTACTTCTTCTAGCTCGTCCATGTCTTCTCCCACGTCTGGTAAGTTAGGCATCCTTGACAAGGCATCAGAATTGGCATTTTCATGGCCCGCCCGGTACTTGATGGTAAAATCATAGTTGGATAATCTGGCTAATAAAGCGTTGCCCCATTGCTCTCCAGATGTGTCAAGGGGTTGTTATCTGTCAAGGCTGTGAACTTTGACGCTGCCAGGTAATACTTGAACAGTTGTGTGATTGCCCAGAGTAAGGCTAGGAACTCCAGTTTGAATGAGCTGTAGTTCTCTGGATTCCTTTCTGTAGAATGGAGCTTTCTGCTGGCATAAGCTATCACTTTTTCTTTGCCTTTCTGTCTCTGCGACAAGACAGCTCCTAATCCCTAGTTACTGACATCGGCGTATAACAGGAATGGTAAACTGTAGTCGAGGTAGGCTAGGATCTCTTTTCCAGTCAGGGCCTCTTTCAGCTGCTTGAAAGATTCTTCTTGTTCTTGTCCCCACCGGACCTCTGATCTTGCACTTCTTAGATTGTCCTACCAGGAGATCTTGCATGGGCGCTGCTATCTTCGTGTAGCCCTTGATGAATCTCCTGTAGTACCCGACCAGTCCTAAGAATTGGTGTACCTCTCTGAATGTAGTTGGTGCTGGCCAGTTGTTGATGACTGTGACCTTGTCTGGGTCTGGTGCTACTCATTCTGCACTGACCACATGCCCAAGGTATAGGACTTTTGGTTTTAGCAAGTGGCATTTTGATGGTTTCAACTACATCCCGTACTTAGACAATGCTTCAAACACTTCACTCAGGTGTTGCAGATGGTCTTCATAGGTTTTAGAATACACTATGACATAGTCCAGGTAGAGAGGCACGGTTTCAAAGTTTATATGGCCTAGGCAACTCTCCATGAGCCTCTGGAACGTTCCTGGCGCATTACACAGCCCAAATGGCATGCTGTTGAACTTGCATAGTCCCATCGGTGTCATGAAGGCTGTCTTCTCACGGTCTTCTTCTGCAACAGAGTACTCACTAGTAAGATCAAGGGTTGAGAAGTAATTAGCAGACTCCAATGCAGCAAGTGAGTCTTCTATACGGGGTGTGCCAACACATGCCCAGGGGACTGCTTGGCCATGGAAAACAGTGCAAACAACCGTGTCTCAAAGTAAACAGTTTATTATCAATCCTCATAAACTGCATACAGTATATAGGGCATCCATGAGCAGGACAGGCACACTATGTCAGACTGTCCCCACTGACCAGGACAGACACCTGGTTAGTCCATACCAGAAATCAATGACCTTTAGTCCATCAAAGGGATCGCTGGCTACAGTCTTTAGCTGAGAAATGCCTCCACTGCAGGTTCACAGACTCTGGCCCCGTCCGGGCTCAGACCAGGTGCAAGCTTTCCGAGTCCAGGGTGATCCAGGCTCCCTAAGGCTTCCTCAGCTATTGTGGATACTGGGAAAACGCCACCCTTATTCCCCAGGCTCCTTCCTTTCTTGTGGTCAAGGACCTTTCATGACCTCACAGCCCACCCATGTGACTGAGAGGGTGTCTGCTTATCTGTGATCTGTCACACCCACAGGAGGATACAGGTTAGACAGCCACTCCTCTGGCTGTCAACCTGCAGCCCCAACACATCTAATGCCTTATCAAAGCCATGGAACTGCAAGTCCCAGCACCAACACCTGTGGGGCAGTCAACCGC
Source organism: Allobates femoralis (assembly GCA_033576535.1). NCBI lineage: Eukaryota > Metazoa > Chordata > Amphibia > Anura > Aromobatidae > Allobates > Allobates femoralis. Next base: position 419,389,792 of record JARQOC010000006.1, on the reverse strand, counting down.
TGCACCACAGCGGTAAAGGGTAAGCATCTTTGTGTGTTACGCAATTAATTTGCCTATAATCTACACACATCCTCATACTACCATCTTTCTTTTTAACCAGGACAGTGGAGCTGCCCAGGGATTACAACTATCTCTGATGAACCCTGCGTCCTTCATGTCCTGCAACATATCTTTAGCTCTCTGGTAGTGTGCTGGTGGTATAGGCCTGTATCACTCTTTAATGGGTGAATGGTTTCCTTGTGGGTATGTGATGGTATACCCCTTTTATCCTCCCAAAATCAAGTGGATGTGTGGCGCCCCACTAAGAGTGCGTCACAAGAGGGTACTACACCCCTGACTGAAGGTGTCGTGTTCTCTGTTCTAGTAATGAGTAGAATAATCCTGAAGCTCCATCCACCACATGCAACACCTAGTGTTAGAAGACAATTAGACACCCGTTGCTAGGGTAACTGATCCTGGTGGGAGGAGAGGCTAGGGTATATAACAGTGGGGAAAGCAGCAAGGAGTTGAGTTGAGAGATCAGACCAGGAAGTGAGAACAGAACAGTGCAGAAGTCAAGTCGTGACAGGAGAGAAGCTACAGAACAGGAGCTGCACAGAGCTGCGCAGCAGATGTAGCAGAGTGGGAGAAGAACAGAAAAGAACAGAGACAGCTAACAGGGAGGGCACCTCCACCTGGTGACCCAGAAGAGACAGAGAGGGGCAAAGTGTAGAGCGGGTGATCCAAGACCCGAGCCCAGTCCAAAACCCAGAGTACCGGCTCCGATGCGGTCAAGCAGGTTCATCCCTGATCCACAGAACCCGGAGTGGTTGTAGGCTTTATGGGAGCTCGACTCA
>JARQOC010000006.1:419332373-419388856 GCA_033576535.1 Allobates femoralis | reverse complement strand
CAATTCAACAGCATGATCGCCATGATTAGTCCGGCCTCATATCTGCGATCTAGCGATCAAGCGATTTACATTGTAATAATTCGTTTGCATCACAAGTAACATACAAGAGGGATTATCCCTTATAGCGATACGGAGAGAACAGACGCTTGAAGGACGCACGTGCATGAATTGCAGGACACGAGGGCGCCATTTAGAACTGATAACCACTTAGTATTAACTCACTATACATAGTCCTCATCCCGCAATACCACAGCAAACATGTCAAGTTGAGGGCAGGATTACATTACTCTACCAATGCTATTCCACACATTTTTGTAGAAAAATAGTCTTTTACTCTATGTAATGGGTAATGCAATATGTTAATGTGAACCTTTATAATACTATCATATAGTAATCACATCTATTCTCTATAGAGCACTCGCCCCTACAATATGCACAATCTGCGTGTTCAGTGATAACTCAGTTTTTTTGTAATCTGTCCGAAACAATTGGCGAGATCCATCGGCAAAATCAATGAAAACGAGGCAAAAAACACAAATCAATATGCTACACTGAGCAGATAATGCATAGGTCACCCTTTGTTTTCACAAAATTAAGATCGAGGTCACATGGGCATGCTGGCGAAATCCGAGACAAATTGTTAGCGGAAAAAAATTAAAACCAAAACCAATGATAACCGCAGTCAACAAAAATCGAGGTATTACTGTACTATGTATTGCCCACAATTATATTGCTGAACATTGTCCATATTACCCTCATAGAGTGCCTACAAACTTCTTATTGCATATAGAGCCCACATAAAACCCCATCATATAATACCAACGTAATACCGCCAACACAGTGAGTGTTCACATAATACTACTTTATAATGACCACAACAATACTGTCTACAGCTATATACGACAGGCGCCTGAAAAGTTCGAGGCCCACCCATGAAATCTTTTTTGCAAGGTCTTGTTTTGCCATGCAATATGTTATTTAGTTAGTTGAATGGTCTCATGAGCAATCTGGATTTATTTAGATATTTTTTGTTTCCGTTACAGCATTTTAAAGTTGGGTCGCAAGGCTGAAATATGGAAATGTGCCAGGTCACACATCGGCTGTTGCAATGGCTGCAATTCACTCTTGTGGTTTCCAACTGCTTCAGCACCCACCCTATCCCCTGATTTGGCTCCCTCCGAGTATCACCTATTCCCACAGATGAAAAAGCACCTTGGTGGAAGTCGTTTTTCTTCTGGTGAAGCCATCATGGACGCCGTAAAGGACTTTTTGGAGGAGCAAGATGGAACGTTCTACCACAGTGGAATGATGAAACTCCAAGAGCAATAGTCTCCCTTGAGGCTCACACAGGTATGCTATGTCGAAAATTAACTGAAACATTTTGACCCACGGTCACTACGTCTGGGTCGGGCCTCAAACCTTTCAAGCTCCCCTCGTATATATAAAGCTGAGTGTATGTGTGTGTGTATGTATGTATGTGTGTGTGTATGTACACTAAAAGAATCTGCACCGTTGCACCTACAATCACCAAATTTTGCACACACCCCCATTTGACTCAGAGAACGTCTATGACTATGTTTTGAGGGGAAATTTTAACCCTGCGTCTTACAGGTGGTCACCAAAAAAAAAGGCCCATTTATCGGTATGTGTGTGTCCACTAAACACCCATATATGGTAATATCACTCATATATGGTAATAGTGGAAAGCCCTCAGTAAACAGCAGGAAGCTACATACAGCAAGAGGCCGCACACAGCCCCCAGTATACAGCAGGAGGCCTATTTACATTGTGACTTTTATGTCCAAAATAATTTTTTATTAAACCATTCTATTTTGTTATAGCTAAGAACAGTTAGTTACTATCATGTGAGTTAGGGAATGTCCTAGACTATGTTTTGAGGGGAAATTTTAACCCCACAAATTGAAATCTTTATCCAAAGGAAAGGCCTATTTACTGTTTGTATGTGTGAGGTAATAGATACTGTTTTGACAGTTAGCCTGAATATATATCTGGTGACCTGCAAGTTACCATATATGTAAGAGAACTAAACAGTGATGTCACAGTAGAATGGATCAAACACAAATCCACAACGCAAATCCACAAGTAGAACTGTAGGTAAGTGTGCTCTCAGGAAACTCAAATACAAAAAATGATCAGGCAGTGACATGACACGGAATGTTATAGGCTAACATTCTATTGTGACATCACTGTTTTGTTCTTTTACATATATGGTAAGTTATAAGTCACCTGATAATTATGCAGGTTAACTGTCAAAACAGTATCTATTATCTCACACATATAGTGAATAGGCCTTTTTTTTGGCAATTGTATAGCATGGGTTAAAATTTCCCCTCAGAACATAGTCTATGATGTTCCCTAGTCAACGGAAGTGGCAATATACCGTATTTTTCGGACTATAAGGCGCACATAAAATCCTATGATTTTCTCAGAATAAAGAGATGCAGCGGCAAGAGCAGCGACATGATCATATCATTAAGAAAACATTCAGGACCTGGCACTGCTGCACTATCTCTCACGATGCCGAAGAAACTGCGGTGATATAGCAGTTGCAAGCCGAGTCACGTGAACGGAGGCGGAGACAATTCAAGAGTGGCTCCACAGCACGATAGGACGTGGTCCCCTGGAGTTCTTGCAGTGGTACGTACAGCTCTGAGCGCAGGAGCCCCGCAGAATATCTGTGTTTCAGCATTAAAGTGCGTGCATTCAATAATTTTTTCTACCCACTACCCCAAAAATGCCTCCTGTTAAGAGACATGCTTATGATGCAGATTTTAAGCTTAAAGCTATAAGTCATGCAGTAGAGCACGGAAATAGAGCAGCTGCGAGAGAGTTCAACATTAATGAATATATGGTGCATAAGTGGAGGAAACAAGAAGATGCCCTATGCAGGTAAAGAAGACCAAACAGTTTCCGAGGAAACAAAGCAAGATGGCTACATTTGGAGGACAAAATAGAACAGTGGGTTATCAAACAGAGAAATGCAGGTTAGGCTAGGGTCACACATTGAAACCTGTTTTTAGAAGTGATTTCCATGACCAATCCGTTTTTTTGGGTGCTTTTTCAGCCTCCTGTACCTCTGAATGTTTTTGGACTTAGTCTTTTTTTGACCAAAATTCTTGAAAAAATGGATCCGTTTTTCCATAAGGCCCATGTTAAAAATGTTTTTTTTTGAAAAACGGATCCCAAAAATGTACCTAGCAATGTTTTTGGGTGCAGAAAAAAACAGATAGGTGTGTTTATTACATCTAATCCGTTTTTCTATCTGTTTTTGGACTTAAAAAAAAAATCCAAATTCTGAAGCCAAAAACAAACCAAGGGCTTATGTGTGACCCTAGCCTCAGAAGCATCTTCACTGTCTCTATTTGACTCAAAGCCACAGCGTTGGCACGCGACATGGAGATCAAGGACTTTGGAGGAGGTCCTTCATGGTGCTTTCCTTTTATGAAAAGGCATAATCTCTCCATCCGCACTAGAACTACTGTCTGCCAGCAACTGCCAAACGATTATGAAGAGAAGCTGGCCATTTTCCGCACCTACTGTATAACCAAAATAAATGAAAAGAATATCCAACCAGAACACATCACTAACATGGATGAGGTCCCTCTCGCTTTCTACATCCCTGTAAAACGCACTGTTAAGAAAACAGGGAACAGTACGGTATCTATACCTACCACAGGAAACGAAAAGTCATCTTCCACTGTAGTTCTTGCCCGTCAGGCTAATGGCCAGAAACTACCACCCATGGTCATTTTCAAGAGTAAGACTTTACCAAAAGAAAAGTTTCCTGCTGGTGTCATCATCAAGGCTAACCCAAAGGGCTGGATGGGCAAGGAGAAGATGAGGGAGGTCTACGTCAAGAGACCGGATGGCTTTTTTCACAGATCCCTATCCCTATTGGTCTGTGACTCTATGCGCGCCCATATATAAAGAGTTAAGACGGGCATCAACCACTTTGGTGTAGGTGCTGGCAGAAAAAACATTATACTTACAATTGTGAACCGCCGCGACACTACTATGTTTGGGAATAAAGTGAATAAAGTAAATAATGAGTAGCACCAACAAGACAAGGATCTATGAATATATTTCAATTGTGTACTGCAGAAACTGCCCTTTGCTATATATGAAATCGGAGAACTTAGTCTCATTAGTAGCTACTAAGGATTAAGCTTGGCATCCACATCAAGGAGTCTCCACTGCCAAGTCCTATCACTATGCCTTAATGAAAATGGTATGAGGTGGATGGATTTATATGTCCTAGGTGTAATTAAAAACGACGTACTGGTGTGAACTATGCGCGCCCATGTGACCGCTACTGTCAAAGCCCAAGTGAAGAAAACTAATTCGGAGCTTTCCGTCATTCCAGGTGGATTAACCAAAGAGCTCCAGCCGCTAGATATCGGCGTCAACAGGTCATTTAAAGTTAAATTGTGAGCTGCATGGGAGCATTGGATGACAGAAGGTGACCACACATTCACCAACACCTGGAGGTAACGCTGGGCGAGTTATGCCACTATGTGCAAGTGGATCTTGGATGCCTGGGAGAAGGTATCAGTCTCCAGTATCATCCGAGCTTTCAGGAAGGCTGGAATCATCACTGAAGAGCTAAGCATCAGCAATGAGACCGACTCAGATAATGATGAGGGGGACCCGAACATGCTTGATGCCGAAATTGCCCAACTGTTAAACTCTGATACTGAAGATGAAGGATGTGATGGATTTGTGGTGGAGGAATGAACTGAAAAAGTAAATGTACAGGTATTGATTTGCAGTTACAACTGAACAAGTTGAGAGTTATCGTTAAAAAGTTGAATAAAGTTTGATTTAGGGTCTGAGCTTTGTTTCATTTAAAGCGCTGCGCCTTATAATCTGGTGCGCCTTATATATGAACCTAGATGCCTTAGCAGGACCTTATTGATAATGCGCCTTATGGTCCGAAAAAGACTAGCTGTATTTTCTGTCTATTTACTTTGTGACTTTTATGTGCAAAATAATCATTGTATTTTGTTATAACTAAGAACAGTTAGTTACTATGCCAGACCAATACCAGGCTCTACAGCTAATTGCTTATAATATCATTACAAAATTCCTACATACTACTATCATATTAACATAATATTATCAAAGAGTACAAACGTAATATTGCCATATACTGCTCATAGAATAGATGTTCATAGAGTGCCAGAATATCACCATAACACAATGTTCGCATAATATTACTACATAATGCCCACATAGTATATTAGTAATATGTGTGCTCTCTAACATAGCACAACTATGGCCAGGGTCACACGAGTGTATAAAAAATTGGACTGATTTTCATCCAAGAGAATATGGCGAGTGAAATCCATTTGGTATTCCATATGTCTTTCTTATATCATATAAAAAAGTACGGAGGGCTACTTTAATAATTTTCTTGGTCAAAAAAGTGATTTTTGTACATGTGACTTTTTTATACTGCTATAATGGGCGGCATTTTGGCTCAGTGGTTAGCACTGTATGGTGGCTCAGTGGTTAGCACTGTATTATATATGGTGGCTCAGTGGTTAGCACTGCAGCCTTGCAGCACTGGGGTCCTGGGTTCAATTCCCACCAAGGACAACATCTGCAAGGAGTTTGTATGTTCTCCCTGTGTTTGTGTGGGTTTCCTCCCACACTTGAAAGACATACTGATAGGATGTTTGGATTGTGAGCCCCGATGGAGACAGTGTGTCTAATGTATCTAAAGTGCTATGGAATTAATAGTGCTATATAAATGAATGACTATTACTATAATTGTTACTGCCATAAGGAAATACACACAGTGTGTTATACAACCTCTAGGTGTCACTGTTGCTTCTACTGTTCATTGTGATCTGTAAGGGGCATTCATAAGCTGCAGTGCCCAACTGCGGGGCATGCCTGCCCACTCCAACTACGTGGCCGCATGGAGGCAGAGTTGCCAGTCTGGTAAAGTCTGGTAAAGCTCTCTGGGGAATCTGTAATATTAGCCTATTAGTTTTCCTCTAGTATTCCTAAGAATAAATAAAGCAATAGAAGAAAAGGGCGACTCAAGGTTTTCTGTTTGATGAGATTTTTTTTCTTTTAATTTTATGAGGATTTTCCATGTAGTTAAGACGTCTTAGTCACCAAAATCCTGCTCGCTCCGGCTCCAGATCCGCCCATTATCCGCCACTGCAGCAGAAGGAAAGTTGTAACATGTTCCAGAATTAGCCGACTTTGATTATTGGCCAAGAAGCTAATCCTCCCTGTCATGATATATAAAGTCAAGATCGCTTTATCAACATCATAAAGCCGTGTCCTGCTCCTCCACAAGCCTCTACTGCTTTGGCACTGCCAATCTGTGCTGCTGCTGGCACAGGGAAACTGACAAAGCCCATGCTTACATAAAGCAGAAGGATAATGGGCATCACCTCGCCCATAAGAGAAGTAAAATACGGAGTGACATAAGAAGTGGCAAAATCTGTCATTGAAGGATTTTTCACCAAGCGCAACACAGAGATCAAAAGGAAAAAAGAAGCTTAAGCAGTAGCACCCCTCCAGTGTTTTTCTTTTTCTTATTTCAGCGCTGTAGTGGTGCTTTATATGTAAGTCCTCATTCCTCTGTCTTATACTCACCTTCCAGCATCTTCATCTGTTTCCAGCGTTGCTGTGGTCAGTCTCCTGTGATTTGTGACCTGCCTGCAGCTCCAGTTTTTGCTGGAGTGTACCAGAGATTACAATTTTAATGCATCTCTATGAGAGCCTTGACAAGGTTTTTGGTATCCTAGCCAGATGAGGCCAATGGTGCCCCCCTCATGATGAACACTCAGCCCGTTTTAATACATAACCACTGTTTACATTTTTTTTATAATATTGTAGAGCAAGTGATTATAATAAACTTTATAATATACTTCATTAGAAAATTCTGGTTGGAAATCATTCATAAACTTTCCACAAGGTGTCACCACTACACGGTGTGTGAAGCAGACATATGTTTATTATCACTCAGATACGTCTTCAGTGAAGGTGGGGCATGCTTCTGTGGCGCCCCACTACGTAGGTGCCACAAAAAGGGGTACTACACCCATAAAAGCGGTGTAGTCACCCCACTGCAAGTAGAACTATGGTCAGTAGGTGGAACCCTAGAGCTAACACCCACGCACTATTCAGTAGGTGGGAGGGACCCCGGGAGGGTATATAGTGACCTCTAGGGGGAACTAGTGAGTTGGTTAGCTGGAGAGTCGGACAGAGAGTGAGTCGGTTGGAGGGAGCCAGACAGCCAGCCTGGGGGGGAGCAAGGAGGGTCTCTTCGGCTGAGGGGCCCAAGACAGAAAAGATCCCAGAAGGAACGAAATAGAGTGAGTAACTCAGTACAGGAGTTCACTCTAGTGGGGAAGAGACTAACCTGAAGGTTTTCCCCAAAGGAAGCAACCGGAGCCCGCAACTGTGAATACCTTCACGGCTCACAGAGAATCCGATGACCAGGGATATTACAAATACGGCCCCGACTCCTAAAGAGCCCAGGATCCTGCGAAGGACAGTGAAAGATTCACCCGACGGGTACAAGGGAGAGGAGACTAAGAGACGCAGCAGGAGGTCAGATTATCTCTAGGAGATCAGACTTCACCGCCACTGGGAGGCAAAAGGGAAAGAAAGGAACAAGAAAGGTACACAAGGAGTACAGGGAGTCAGGTGGTGGTCGGTGCCCGAGACCGTGCCCTCCAGTGGACACCAAAAAGGGGAATAAAAATAATAAAGTTTATGTTCGTGATTCCACCTGTAGGTCCGGTGATGGCACCGGCGCTGCTGGAACCTCCGGAGGATGTGCGGCAGCAAGGTGTTGTAGCCCTCTACAGGAAGGGCGCTTTTCCCCGGGGTGTTGGAAGTAGGAATAGTGAAAAAGGGCAGCGTAATCGTGGTGGTGTGGGGCTGGAATGATGGACACACACACAAAAGTCTCTTTCGGTACCTTTACTGTTGGAAACCGTTACATGTCCAGGGATGAAGGCTGCACTCTGGGACTTCCATGTTGAGTGAAGAGTAGGCTTCCCTTGTCCTGTGCTTTGTCCTGAAGTCTGGCTGGCGTGAAACCAGTCCTGACCTCCTGTTTCTCCACACCCGTGTTGCTGCACTGAGGGCTTTTTCTCTGGGCTACCGCTATCTCTCCTGCGGTCCCTGGCTCTCAAATGTGGGTGCTGCGGGTGTCCGGGAAGCTAAACCTCCACGATGTTCTGGATTCTCTGCTCGGATGGTCTCTCTCTCCCTGTGTGCAGACTCGGTCTACAGTGACTGGTGTTCTGGTGGGATGAGCCGGGATGGCTCCTCTGCCCCCTCTGTAGTGTTCCTCACCTCTGCCTGTCGTCCTCACTCTCTGGACCTCACACTGGCTCTGGTGTGCACTGGTGTTGGGCCTAGCACAGCTCTGGTAACCAGCTTTAGCTCACTAGCTCTGAGCTGAACTTCATAGTTCTTCTAGTGACTGCACTCTCTGGCTAACTCCGACCCCAGCACCTGTATTTATAGGGGATCAGGCTTAACAGCAACCAGTGGGTATCTCCCTACAGGCCTGGAGTGGAAAGTGTTGTGTGTATGTGTGGGTCTCAGCTGTGGAAATCCCATTGTGAACTAGTTGGTTCTGTGGCTTACATGTCACAGGGCGCCACATTAACCCCTTCACTGCTAGCTCTCCACACAGCTCAGTCACAATCTCTGTTAACCCTTTGTCTGCTGTCACATTTCACTGCTCACTGTTATCAGATGCTGGCCATGCCCACACAGCCATAAAATGCAGTTTTTAAAAGAGCACAGAAAAATGGGAGAAAATAAGTCATATGGCACAAAAAAACATTATCATAGCTAATACCATATTTCCCTGAAAATAAGACACTGTCTTATATTAGTTTTTGCTCTGAAAGGTGCACCATGTCTTATTTTCTGGGGGGTGTCTTATATTAGCCAAAAAAAAATTGACAGAAATGCAGCCTCCCATTATCCCAGTACTGTATCCCACTGCAGCAGCCTCCCATCCCAGTACCGTATCCCCTGCAGCAGCCTCCCATTATTCCAGTATTGTATCCCACTTCAGCAGCCTCCCATCCCAGTACCGTATCCCACTGCATCAGCCTCCCATCCCAGTACCGTATCCCCCTGCAGCCTCCCATGTGTGTACACACACACACACACTTTCACTTTCTTACTGTACTTCTTTCTTTTCACTTTCTTTCTTCTGCGGTGCTGCTTTGGTGGTGCACAGTGCAGGAGCCCTGGGCCAATCAGAACGCAGGAGCCCTGGGCCAATCACAGCGCAGGAGCCCTGGGCCAGTCACAGCGCAGGAGCTCTGGGTCAAGCACAGCGCAGGAGCCCTGGGCCAATCACAGTCCAGGAACAATCAGAGGCTACTGACGTCAGCTGGCCCATGATTCCTGCGCTGTGATTGGCACAGGGCTCATGGGCGGAGACCGGCACAGAGCTCCGGAGCTGTGATTCACGGCTGCACTCCTGGGCTGTGATCACTGCAGCGGCAGAAGAGCAGTATAGACTGGCGGGCACCAGACAGCGGGGACAGCGGGGAGCGAGACACAGATGCATGCCCCGGTCTTGTGATCTGTGGCATGCTGAGGAGGTATGCCTTATAATCGGGGGGTGCATTGTATTAGGAGGTAGGGCGCCCCAAGCATTCCTTATGTGGCGCCCCGCAACGAGTGCGTCACAGGAAGGTATTGCATCCCTGACTGAAGATGTAATGTCTTCCGTCTCAGTGATGTAATGGTTAAATCCAGAGCTCCATGTACCACATGCACCACTCAGAGGTAGAGGGCCAATCAGGTCCTGGTGGGAGGAGTTAAAGGTGTAGTGTGTGGGGGAAGTTGGAAAAGAGGAGTAGTTGGAGTTGGAGTTGGAGAGAGTTGTGTTCAGGAGGAAGGAGGAGAAGGAGCAGGAGTCTGCACAGTGCCGTGCAGCCCTGGAAAGGCAACTTAACCGGAAGGGCACCAATAAGCGGTGACCCAGACCAGAAAGCGGGCAAACAGCAACAAAGCAACGGGTCCAAAGACACCCATGCCCCTGTCCTACCAGACACCGGTTCCGAGGCAGTCAGTCGTCCACCGCTGCTCTGCAAAACCGGAGTGACGGAGTAGCTTTTTAGGAGCGCCTCACTACAGCCGCTAACCCGGCAGCCTTATCAGCAGGGTACCCACCATTGGGACTCTGGACCCTTTACAGCCCAGGTTGGAAACCCGGCTAAGGTAATCCAATAGAGATACCCAGTGCCTTGAACTGGTGCATTAAGGCAGCGACGGCAACATCAGGAGCTGGAGCGCAAGCCTGGCCAGCCGACTACACCGAGCGGTGCACCAGAGACTGACCACCTGCCCCGTTCCGGAATCGGAGACCGAGCCAGAACCAACTTGGTCTACCCGGTTGCCGAAGGAGACGCGCCATCGCCAACGGGTGCGGAAGAGCCAGAAGAATAAGAGGCGGGCAGCCCAGAGGTCCCGCTTTATGAGACCGAGGAGGACCTCGCGGTTGCAACACCTGATCAACCGGATGACCCCGACCGAGAATCCCAACCTACCGAGGAGCCTGATGTAGTCGTCGAAGCCGTAGAGGAGGAAGGCGACGAGAGTCCCAGACAACCTGAGGACTCCATACACACCAGTTCCGAGGAGGAGGGTGAGGCGGAAGTTCCCGCCGAGCAGCTACAAGCAGCTCGGGTTGAGTGGTCTGGCACCGCCGCGGCCTCTGCATCCAACCATAACGTCCGTGTACCGTTGCAGAGCTATCGCCAGACCCAAGCTCGAAACAGCGCCGTATATCGGTGGGACTACGTCCACACTGTCCACCGGTCCGACGATGCCATATGTCAACACCGCAGAGCTGAGTGGTAGGCCCAAGAGCAGGCAAATCTGCGGGCTCGCGCTGAGGCTCGTCGCCAACCACCGATACCGGATGAACTCTGCAAACAACGTACTGTCATCACCTTTAACTTGGACAACAGGTGGGGTTTTGCCTGGGAGGAGGGGGTATATGAGGAGATCTTTGTATTCCGCCGGGACGTTGAGTATCATCTCCCTAAGGGACACCTCGATCGAGACCTGTACCGGGGAGAAACCATCTCGTACGAGCGTCATGCTGGATACCGGGGATGGTACGCTCTCCGGGTCCGTAGATGTCAACTTTACCCTTAAAAAGTAACTTTACTTTTGCACAATTCTGTTTCGAAACTTTGAAAATAACTTTTCTGTTGAGAACGCTCTCCTGTTAAATTGTGTGCTAGTAAAGCGGACTGGCGGTAAACCTGGACCTTGCTAAAAGACGGTGACACTGCCTGCTGGGTCAGCAATAGTTAACTGGTTCCGTTCAATAAATGTTTGAAACGTTTTAAGAAAATTTGCCTCCCGGACGGGAAGAAAATTAAGCCAGCTTGAATGTTATTAATAAAAGTGTTTATTTTACTTTATGTTTGCAAAAATACAAAAATAATTTCTCTGTACTGTTTGGGTTCCGTGACACTTGGGGACATGTGTAATTTCCCAAGGGGGAGTGTGGCGCCCCGCAACGAGTGCGTCACAGGAAGGTATTGCATCCCTGACTGAAGATGTAATATCTTCCGTCTCAGTGATGTAATGGTTAAATCCAGAGCTCCATGTACCACATGCACCACTCAGAGGTAGAGGGTCAATCAGGTCCTGGTGGGAGGAGTGTAAGGTGTAGTGTGTGGGGTAAGTTAGAAAAGAGGAGTAGTTGTAGTTGGAGTTGGAGTTGGAGAGAGTCATGTTCAGGAGGAAGGAGGAGAAGGAGCAGGAGTCTGCACAGTGCCGTGCAGCCCTGGAAAGGCAACTTAACCGAGAGGGCACCAATAAGCGGTGACCCAGACCAGAAAGCGGGCAAACAGCAACCAAGCAACGGGTCCAAAGACACCCATGCCCCAGTCCTACCAGACACCGGTTCCGAGACAGTCAGTCGTCCACCGCTGCTCTGTAAAACCGGAGTGACGGAGTAGCTTTTTAGGAGCGCCTCACTACAGCCGCTAACCCAGCCGTCTTACCAGCAGAGTACCCACCATTGGGACTCTGGACCCTTTACAGCCCAGGTTGGAAACCCGGCTAAGGTAATCCAATAGAGATACCCAGTGCCTTGAACTGGTGCACTAAGGCAACGACGGCAACAAGAATAGGACAGCTAGTAAAAGAAGGAACACTGTGGAGCTCTGGACAGAGGCTGTTCATCACTGGGACCACCCGGTCCGTTACCCTAACATACTGTATACCGTGTACCGCACCGAACTTACAGTAAAGACCCATTACAGAGGAGCATTGTGTCAGTGCATTTCTTCCAGAACTGTTATTAACCTTGCTCATCAAACTACCTGAGCTGCCGTATTCCATCCAGTGCAGCTCCTGGCCCCGGGAACTACTGCTCATCCTGTGGGGAGCATCCCATCTAGCTGCCGCACATCACCCGGAAGCCCAAGCAGCGCCAGTGCCATCACCGGACACCCACAGGTGGCGTCACGACAATCAAGACTTATCCCAATCCTTTAATCCCTTTTTATTTGACCACCTGGCCTTACAGCCTCTGGCGCGGAACCGTGACAAGTGAAGCATTGCCTGAGACCTGAGAACCCGGCAACGGTGAGTCACTTACTTTCGGGGGGCGCCCTATTTTTGGTGAAACACGGTATGTGACCAATCATTAACAACCAGTGCCATATTCTTTTTTTTTTTTTCGATGAAATTACATTTACACTTTAAATGTAAGTCCCTGCCCCTCTGTCTTATACTCACCTTTCAGCATCTTCATCTGTTTCTAGAGTTGCTCTGGTTGGTCTCCTGTGATTTGTGAACTGCCAACAACTCCAGTATCTCTATTGGCCACTTTACACACACCAACTTATCTGTCCAACTTCTGACCAACTTACTGGTTGCAGTGAAATCATGGACACATTGTTCCATTGTACACAGTCACAAAATGGAGCAATGTGTCCATTAAAGTGAATAAAAGTTGTTAAAAATAATAAAATTACATACTAACCTGTCCGACGCCTGCACCGGGACCGTCCCAGAAGACCTGTGATACCCGGACAAGGACAAGTGACTACCAGCCAATCAGATGGCCGGTAGCAATCTGGCCAATTAGATGGCGACGCGTCACAACCACGTGATTGCTAGCGTCCACCTGATTGGTCAGATTGCAAGGCCCTGACAGTACACCTAGGACCTTACAATCTGGCCAATCAGGTGGCCGCTAGCTATCACATGATTGTGATGTGTCGCCATCTGATTGGCCAGATTGCTACCGGCCATCTGATTGATTGGTAGTCACAGGTTCTTGTCCGGGCATCGCAGGTCTTCTGTGACGGTCCCGATGCAGGCGTCGGACAGGTGAGTGTGTAATTTTATTATTTTTAACAACTTTTATTCACTTTTAGGCTACTTTCGCAGTGTATCTATAGATACACTGTGAAAGTATTAGGACTCGCTATACTCGCAACAAGTACCGAGTACCGGTACCAACTCGTTGTGAGTATAGCGAGTCCGAATATTACGGTACTCGCTCATCTCTAATACTGAACTATGTTGATGATGAAGTTAAGTTACCAATGTATTCCACTGTTGCTAAATTGTACCATGTAGATAACAACTCCATACATGTAGCTGAATTACTAGCTCAATCAGTATCAGATGAACCTCACAACTCCAAGAAACAGTTAGAGAATTGGTGTCGGGAACTCCATGTAGGAACTGATCACACACATTCTCACCAGAAACATGGAGTTTATCAGGTAATACAAGAATATGAACAGGTGTTTAGCAAGCATCTGACTCACCTGGGCCAGGGGACTCTGTTCTCAGGCGCTGTCTGTAGGTCATGGTTTCGGTGCCTGAGGCTGTGGGCCCAGTGGTCAATGTAGAAAAGGGGATAAAGTCAAATAATAAAAAGAATAAAGTTCTTGTTTGTGACGCCACCTGTAGGTTCCGATGATGGCACCGGCGCTGCTTGATCCTCTGGGGTGATGGGCGGCAGCAAGATGGAGTCGCTCCCTACAGGACGAGTGGGGTCCCCGGAGCTATGAGCTGCGCACATTCACTCCGCGGGCCCTGGCCTTCAATGGTGGGTGCTCCTGGTATAGCTGTGGTAGTTGGTGTTTGGTGAGTCGAGCTCCTATAAAGCCTACAACCACTCCGGGTTCTGTGGATCAGGGATGAACCTGCTGGACTGCATCGGAGCCGGTACTCCGGGTTTTGGACTGGGCTCGGGTCTTGGATCAACCGCTTTACACTTTGCCCCTCTCTGTCTCTTCTGGGTCACCAAGTTGCGGTGCCCTCCCTGTTAGCTGTCTCTGTTCTTTTCTGATCTTCTCCCACTCTGCTACATCTGCTGCGCAGCTCTGTGCAGCTCCTGTTCTGTAGCTTCTCTCCTGTCACGACTTGACTTCTGCACTGTTCTGTTCTCACTTCCTGGTCTGATCTCTCAACTCAACTCCTTGCTGCTTTCCCCACTGTTATATACCCTAGCCTCTCCTCCCACCAGGATCGGTTACCCTAGCAACGGGTGTCTAATTGTCTTCTAACACTAGGTGTTGCATGTGGTGGATGGAGCTTCAGGATTATCCCACTCATTACTAGAACAGAGAACACGACACCTTCAGTCAGGGGTGTAGTACCCTCTTGTGACGCACTCTTAGTGGGGCGCCACACATCCACTTGATTTTGGGAGGATAAAAGGGGTATACCATCACATACCCACAGGAAACCATTCACCCATTAAAGAGTTATACAGGCCTATACCACCAGCACACTACCAGAGAGCTAAAGATATGTTGCAGGACATGAAGGACGCAGGGTTCATCAGAGATAGTTGTAGTCTCTGGGCAGCTCCACTGTCCTGGTTAAAAAGAAAGATGGTAGTATGAGGATGTGTGTAGATTATAGGCAAATTAATTGCGTAACACACAAAGATGCTTACCCTTTACCGCTCTGGTGCAGCGGTTGACTGCCCCACAGGTGTTGGTGCTGGGACTTGCAGTTCCATGGCTTTGATAAGGCATTAGATGTGTTGAGGCTGCAGGTTGACAGCCAGGGGAGTGGCTGTCTAACCTGTATCCTCCTGTGGGTATGACAGATCACAGATAAGCAGACACCCTCTCAGTCACATGGGTGGGCTGTGAGGTCATGAAAGGTCCTTGACCACAAGAAAGGAAGGAGCCTGGGGAATAAGGGTGGCGTTTTCCCAGTATCCACAATAGCTGAGGAAGCCTTAGGGAGCCTGGATCACCCTGGACTCGGAAAGCTTGCACCCGGTCTGAGCCCGGACGGGGCCAGAGTCTGTGAACCTGCAGAGGAGGCATTTCTCAGCTAAAGACTGTAGCCAGCGATCCCTTTGATGGACTAAAGGTCATTGATTTCTGGTATGGACTAACCAGGTGTCTGTCCTGGTCAGTGGGGACAGCCTGACATAGTGTGCCTGTCCTGCTCATGGATGCCCTGTATACTGTATGCAGTTTATGAGAATTGATAATAAACTGTTTACTTTGAGACACGGTTGTTTGCACTGTTTTCCATGGCCAAGCGGTCCCCTGGGCATGTGTTGGCACACCCCGTATAGAAGACTCACTTGCTGCATTGGAGTCTGCTAATTACTTCTCAACCCTAGATCTTACTAGTGAGTACTCCGTTGCAGAAGAAGACCGTGAGAAGACAGCCTTCATGACACCGATGGGACTATGCAAGTTCAACAGCATGCCATTTGGGCTGTGTAATGCGCCAGGAACGTTCCAGAGGCTCATGGAGAGTTGCCTAGGCCATATAAACTTTGAAACTGTGCCTCTCTACCTGGACTATGTCATAGTGTATTCTAAAACCTATGAAGACCATCTGCAACACCTGAGTGAAATGTTTGAAGCATTGTCTAAGTACGGCATGAAGTTGAAACCATCAAAATGCCACTTGCTAAAACCAAAAGTCCTATACCTTGGGCATGTGGTCAGTGCAGAATGAGTAGCACCAGACCCAGAGAAGGTCACAGTCATCAACAACTGGCCAGCACCAACTACATTCAGAGAGGTACACCAATTCTTAGGACTGGTCGGGTACTACAGGAGATTCATCAAGGGCTACACGAAGATAGCAGCGCCCATGCAAGATCTCCTGGTAGGACAGTCTAAGAAGGGCAAGATCAGAGGTCCGGTGGGGACAAGAACAAGAAGAATCTTTCAAGCAGCTGAAAGAGGCCCTGACTGTAAAAGAGATCCTAGCTAGTGATGAGCGAGTACTAAAATGCTCGGGTGCTCGAAGCTCGGGCCGAGCATCCCGGGATACTCGTGTACTCGGCCTGAGTAACGAGCCCAATGTTATCCTATGGGAGACACGAGTATTTTTATGAAATGACTGCCGGCTGCCTGGAAAAACCCTAAAAATGTCACAAAAGTCTCAGAAGAGTGCTGAAATGACATGGCAACACCATGGGGAAGACCCCTGGAAGCATTTCTCACTCAAAAGTCACAGCTCTGAACAATGTCGTCCGAGTTTCACGCCAATTTTACGGAGTCTCCAGAAAACCTTCCAAAATGACACCAAAATGAATATTTAGGTTGGAAATGTTAAGGGCACATACCCAATAGTGAGATACAGCTGGTGTATGTTACTTTTTGTGATTACATAAAAGATTTTACGTGAAAACATTGTGCGACACTCCGATGACCCTGACAAGAGACGTACATGAAGCCCTGTCTAGAAATAAAGTGCCCATTTTGAGGAACTGGGTCTATTGCAAGGGCAGTCAAAAATTGGGAGGTTCACCAATGCCCCTGGATACAGACATGCAGGATGGCCTGTAAACAAGAACTGGGTGTATTTTAGTATAGCCCTTTGGTCAGGGCAGCCAAAAATTGGGAGGCTCCTCTTTATCCCTGGATAGAGATGTGCAGGAGGGCCTGTAACCCTCAAGTGGGTGTATTTTAGTATAGCCCTTTGGTCAGGGCAGCCAAAAATTGGGAGGTTCAACAATGACCCATGCTTACTAGGGATGGGCGAATCTACTCGCTAGGACTCGTTACTCGGCGAGTAGTAAGGGACTCGCAGGACTCGGTACTCTGCGAGTTTCCCAGTGATTACTCGCACGAGTCCAATGCAAATCAATATCAATCCTAGTTTTGTCAGAAACGCTGACAAAACTAGGATTGCCATTGTTTGCATTAGACTCGGCTACTGTGCCAGTGATAGCAGGGAAACTCGCAAAGTAACTACTGTTTCTTTGCGAGCCGAGTCCAGCTGTCTTCTCTGTGCAGCTCCAGGGTCCTAGAGCCCACCTGCTGCCTGATGTAGCAGTGCTGAGATTGTTCTCAGTCTGCTCATTCTCTGTGCATAGACATCTATATTTATGCACAGGGGATGTAGCAAAGAGGACATCGCGTTTTGGACTGCGTCGGACGGAAGAGGATTTTTTTAATTAAAGATGGAGTCCCTAATGGCTTTTTTTTTTATTTCAAATAAAAATTTTTCTCTGTGTTGTGTTTTTTTAACCCTTTATTGGAGATTCTTAGTGGCCGGGTCAAACGTGGCCTGACATTAAGAATCTCGGGCTTAATACCAGCTTGTATAACAAAGCTGGTATTAACCCCTTTATTACCCAGCGTGCCACCGCCACCAGGGCCACTGGAAGAGCGGGGTTCAGCGCCAGAGGATGGCGCTTCAATGAACGCGCCATCTTCTGGGGCGGCTGCGGGCTCCAATTTGCAGCGGGGGGTGCCCAGAAAGCTTGGGCATCCCTGCGCTGCGGATTCCAGCCCCCAGCTGCTTAGCTGTACCTGGCTAGACATAGAAATTGCGCGGAGCCCCACACATTTTTTTTTTTTATTATTTAATGAATTTCAGAGTCAGAGGCTCAGAGTCAGAGTCTCGGAGTCTCCTCAGAGTCGGAGTCTCAGAGTCGGAGTCGCCTCAGAGTCGGAGTCGCCTCGGAGTCGCCTGGGAGTCGGAGTCGTCTCGGAGTCGGAGTCGTCTCGGAGTCGGAGTCGTCTCGGAGTCGAGTCGGAGTCGGAGTCGTGTCGGAGTCGAAGTCGTCTCGGAGTCGGAGTCGTCTCGGAGTCGAGTCAGAGTCGGAGTCGTCTCGGAGTCGAGTCGGAGTCGTCGTCGTCTCGGAGTCGTCTCGGAGTCGGAGTCGTCTCGGAGTCGGAGTCGTCTCGGAGTCGAGTCGGAGTCGGAGTCGTCTCGGAGTCGGAGTCGTCTCGGAGTCGGAGTCGTCTCGGAGTCGAGTCGGAGTCGGAGTCGTCTCGGAGTCGGAGTCGTCTCGGAGTCGGAGTCGTCTCGGAGTCGTCTCGGAGTCGGAGTCGTCTCGGAGTCGGAGTCGTCTCGGAGTCGGAGTCGTCTCGGAGTCGTCTCGGAGTCGGAGTCGTCTCGGAGTCGGAGTCGTCTCGGAGTCGGAGTCATCTCAGAGTCGTCTCGGAGTCGGAGTCGTCTCGGAGTCGTCTCGGAGTCGGAGTCGTCTCGGAGTCGGAGTCGTCTCGGAGTCGGAGTCGTCTCGGAGTCAGAGTCGTCTCGGAGTTGGAGTCGTCTCGGAGTCGGAGTCGTCTCGGAGTCGTCTCGGAGTCGGAGTCGTCTCGGAGTCGGAGTCGTCTCGGAGTTGGAGTCGTCTTGGAGTCGGAGTCATCTCGGAGTCGGAGTCGTCTCGGAGTCGGAGTCGGAGTCGTCTCGGAGTCGTCTCGGAGTCGGAGTCGTCTCGGAGTCGGAGTCGTCTCGGAGTTGGAGTCGTCTTGGAGTCGGAGTCGTCTCGGAGTCGGAGTCGTCTCGGAGTCGGAGTCGTCTCGGAGTTGGAGTCGTCTTGGAGTCGGAGTCATCTCGGAGTCGGAGTCGTCTCGGAGTCGGAGTCGTCTCGGAGTCGGAGTCGTCTCGGAGTCGAGTCGGAGTCGGAGTCGTCTTGGAGTCGGAGTCGTCTCGGAGTCGGAGTCGTCTCGGAGTCGGAGTCGGAGTCGTCTCGGAGTCGGAGTCGTCTCGGAGTCGGAGTCGTCTCGGAGTTGGAGTCGTCTCGGAGTCGGAGTCGTCTCGGAGTCGTCTCGGAGTCGGAGTCGTCTCGGAGTTGGAGTCGTCTTGGAGTCGGAGTCATCTCGGAGTCGGAGTCATCTCGGAGTCGGAGTCGTCTCGGAGTCGGAGTCGTCTCGGAGTCGGAGTCGTCTCAAAGTCGAGTCGGAGTCGGAGTCGTCTCGGAGTCGGAGTCGTCTCGGAGTCGGAGTCAAAAAAATGCGTGGGCTCCGCGCAATTTCTATGTCTAGCCAGGTACAGCTAAGCAGCTGGGGGCTGGAATCCGCAGTGCAGGGATGCCCAAGCTTTCTGGGCACCCCCCCGCTGCAAATTGCAGCCCGCAGCCGCCCCAGAAGATGGCGCGTTCATTGAAGCGCCATCCTCTGGCGCTAAACCCCGCTCTTCCAGCGGCCCTGGTGGCGGTGGCACGCTGGGTAATAGAGGTTAGGGCCAGCTTTGTATTATCAGCTGGCCCTAAGCCCGAAATTTATGGCGGTCACGCCAATATTAGACATGACCGCCATGAATTTCTATTAAATTGTTTTAAAAAAAACACAACACAGAGAAATTTTTTTATTAGAAATAAAAAAAAAAGCCATTAGGGACTCCATCTTTAATTAAAAAAATCCTCTTCCGTCCGACGCAGTCCAAAACGCGATGTCCTCTCTGCTACATCCCCTGTGTATAGATATAGATGTCTATGCACAGGGAATGAGCAGACTTAGAACAATCTCAGCACTGCTACATCATCTCTGTGCACAGACATTCATGTCTGTACACAGGGAATGAGCAGACTGAGAACAATCTCAGCACTGCTACATCAGGCAGCAGACGGGCTCTAGGACCCTGGAGCTGCACAGAGCAGACAGGACTCTTCTCTTATCTGTGCGAATTTCCCAGCGATTACTTACAAAGTAAACGAGTCCAATGCAAATAAATGACAAAACTAGGATTGCTTCAGGCTGAAGCTGCCGAGACACATCTGCGATTTGTAAATCTCACACTACTCGCTATTACTCGCTTCCCCATTCATTAACATTGGACTCGCTAGACTCGCAACGAGTAGCGAGTCCTGGGCTCGGACTCGCTAGAGTCAAGCGATTCCGAGTAATTTAGGATTCGCCCATCACTAATGCTTACAGACATGTAGTAGGGCCTGTAACCCTCAAGTGGGTGTATTTTAGTATAGCCCTTTGTTCAGGCCAGCCAAAAATTGGGAGGTTCAACAATGACCCATGCTTACAGACATGTAGTAGGGCCTGTAACCCTCAAGTGGGTGTATTTTAGTATAGCCCTTTGGTCAGGGCAGCCAAAAATTGGGAGGTTCAACAATGATCCATGCTTACAGACATGTAGTAGGGCCTGTAACCCTCAAGTGGGTGTATTTTAGTATAGCCCTTTGTTCAGGCCAGCCAAAAATTGGGAGGTTCAACAATGACCCATGCTTACAGACATGTAGTAGGGCCTGTAACCCTTAAGTGGGTGTATTTTAGTATAGCCCTTTGGTCAGGGCAGCCAAAAATTGGGAGGTTCATCAATGACCCATGCTTACAGACATGTAGTAGGGCCGGTAACCCTCAAGTGGGTGTATTTTAGTATAGCCCTTTGTTCAGGCCAGCCAAAAATTGGGAGGTTCAACAATGACCCATGCTTACAGACATGTCGTAGGGCCTGTAACCCTCAAGTGGGTGTATTGTAGTATAGCCCTTTTGTCAGGGCAGCCAAAAATTGGGAGGCTCCTCTTTGTCCCTGGATAGAGACGTGCAGGAGGGCCTGTTAAGAACTGGGTGTATTGTAGTATAGCCCTTTTGTCAGGGCAGCCAAAAATTGGGAGGCTCCTCTTTGTCCCTGGATAGAGACGTGCAGGAGGGCCTGTTAAGAACTGGGTGTATTGTAGTATAGCCCTTTTGTCAGGGCAGCCAAAAATTGGGAGGCTCCTCTTTGTCCCTGGATAGAGACGTGCAGGAGGGCCTGTTAAGAACTGGGTGTATTGTAGTATAGCCCTTTTGTCAGGGCAGCCAAAAATTGGGAGGCTCCTCTTTGTCCCTGGATTGAGACGTGCAGGAGGGCCTGTTAAGAAGAACAGGGTGTATTGTAGTATAGCCCTTTTGTCAGGGCAGCCAAAAATTGGGAGGCTCCTCTTTGTCCCTGGATAGAGACGTGCAGGAGGGCCTGTTAAGAACTGGGTGTATTGTAGTATAGCCCTTTTGTCAGGGCAGCCAAAAATTGGGAGGCTCCTCTTTGTCCCTGGATAGAGACGTGCAGGAGGGCCTGTTAAGAACTGGGTGTATTGTAGTATAGCCCTTTTGTCAGGGCAGCCAAAAATTGGGTGGCTCCTCTTTGTCCCTGGATAGAGACGTGCAGGAGGGCCTGTTAAGAACTGGGTGTATTGTAGTATAGCCCTTTTGTCAGGGCAGCCAAAAATTGGGAGGCTCCTCTTTGTCCCTGGATAGAGACGTGCAGGAGGGCCTGTTAAGAACTGGGTGTATTGTAGTATAGCCCTTTTGTCAGGGCAGCCAAAAATTGGGAGGTTCAACAATGACCCATGCTTACAGACATGTAGTAGGGCCTGTAACCCTCAAGTGGGTGTATTGTAGTATAGCCCTTTTGTCAGGGCAGCCAAAAATTGGGAGGCTCCTCTTTGTCCCTGGATTGAGACGTGCAGGAGGGCCTGTTAAGAAGAACAGGGTGTATTGTAGTATAGCCCTTTTGTCAGGGCAGCCAAAAATTGGGAGGCTCCTCTTTGTCCCTGGATAGAGACGTGTAGGAGTGCCTAAAAACATTTTTCCCATTGAAAAGGAGCGGGTCTCCTGTCGTTGTAATGCCCATTCTAACAGAATGGGCTAAAAAATTTACCACTGCGGGTATACCTCAAACAAGAGCCTAACTATTCTAACGCTCATCATGGTGTCACATGAGGAGAAGGAGTAGCAGTCCAGCGATTAGCCAAAGTACGGAAGTGTGTACCCATGGGTGAGTGGAGGTACATGTCAAATTCAAATAACAAAATTAAATTCAGTTGTCATTTGCTGGTGGTGTGGTGAAGTCTGGCCCAATCCAACCCTTGTTCATCTTGATCAGAGTGAGCCTGTCCGCATTTTCAGTTGACAGGCGGGTGCGTTTATCAGTGATTATTCCACCTGCTGCACTGAAAACACACTCTGATAAAACGCTAGCGGCAGGGCAGGCCAGGACTTCCAAGGCGTAGAGAGCCAATTCATGCCACGTGTCGAGCTTGGAGACCCAATAATTGAAAGGCACCGATGAATCTCGCAGTACAGTTGTTCGATCTGCAAGGTACTCCTTCAGCATCTGCCCAAACTTAGCATTTCTGGTGGCACTACCCCGCACCTCAGGGGCTGTGGTACGTGAGGGGCTGAGAAAACTGTCCCACATCGTAAAGACAGTTCCCCTGCCTCTGGCGGATCGGACTTGTGCCCCTCTCGGCCGTACGCCTTGGTTGTCCATCGAATCCTGACCTATGCCGCTAGCTTTTTGTGAGGGGAAGGATTTCACAACTTCCGTGACTATGGCCCTCTGGAACTGCAGCATTTTGGCTGACCTCTCCGCCTCAGGAATGAGAGACATAAAGTTCTCCTTGTAGCGTGGGTCTAAGAGTGTTGCCAACCAGTACTGATTGTCTGCCAAGATGTTCTGAACGCGAGGGTCACGAGACAGGCAGCTTACCATAAAGTCAGCCATGTGCGCCAGACTCTTAACAGCCATCACTTCAGTATCCAGACCAACACGATGACTGAACATGCTGTCCTCCTCCTCCTCCTCCTCCTCATCTCCCCTGTCCTCTGGCCAGCCACGCTGAATCGAGGGTATGACTGGTGTGCATGTCATATCCCCAATTTGGCCTGAGAGTTGCTCCATGTCTTCATCCTCCTCCTCCTCCTCGTCATAGTCCTCCACTACACGTTGTGATGACATGAGGCGGGGCTGTGTGTTTTCACACCACACCCACTACAGTTTCTTGCTCTAAGTCATCGCGCTCGGCCTGCAATGCATCCTCTTTTATTTTCAGCAGAGACCGTTTTAGAAGGCAGAGTAGTGGTATGGTGACGCTAATAATGGCGTCATCGCCGCTCACCATCTTGGTGGAGTCCTCAAAGTTTTGGAGAACGGTGCATAGGTCCGACATCCATCTCCACTCCTCAGGTGTTATGTGTGGAGTTTGACCCATTTCCCGACGGCTTAGGTGATGCAGGTAGTCCACAACTGCCCTCTTCTGCTCACATATCCTGACCAACATGTGCAGCATTGAATTCCAACGCGTGGGGACATCACACACCAGTCTGTGGGCCGGAAGACGCAAACGGCGCTGAAAGCTGGCAAGGCCGGGTGAAGCAGCAGGTGACTTGCGAAAATGTGCTGACAGACGCCGAACTTTTACCAGCAGGTCAGACACCTCCGGGTATGACTTCACAAACCTCTGAACCACCAGGTTGAGCACACGGGCCACGCATGGAACATGCGTCAGCTGGCCTCGCCTCAAAGCTGCCACCAGGTTCCGGCCATTGTCACACACGACCTTTCCTGGCTTTAGGTTCAGAGGTGTGAGCCAGTGATCTGCCTGCTGTTTCAGAGCTGTCCACACCTCTTCTGCATTGTGGGGTTTGTCACCTATGCAGACTAGCTTCAGCACAGCCTGTTGCCGCTTTGCAGAGGCAGTGCTGCAGTGCTTCCAGCTTGGGACTGGTGTGGAGGGTACAGTGGATGAGGATGCGCAGGTGGAGGAGGAGGAGGCTGAAGAGCATGACATTCCGGAGCTGTAGAGTGTCGGTGAAACCATGACAGAGGTAGGGCCTGCTATCCTTGGTGTGGGAAGGACATGTTCCGTCCCTCGCTCAGACTGGGTCCCAGCCTCCACAATATTAATCCAGTGTGCCGTCAATGAGATGTAGCGGCCTTGCCCACAAGCACTTGTCCACGTGTCAGTGGTTAGGTGGACTTTGGCTGAAACAGCATTGTTCAGGGCACGTGTGATGCTGTTGGACACGTGGTTATGCAATGCGGGGACGGCACATCTGGAGAAATAGTGTCGGCTGGGGACCGAGTAACGTGGGACAGCAGCCGCCATCAGGTCGCGGAATGCGTCCGTCTCCACCAGACGGAAAGGCAACATTTCTAGCGCTATGAGTCGCGAAATGTGAGCATTGAGGACTGTGGCATGTGGGGCATTGGCAGCGTATTTGCGCCTGCGTTCAAATGTTTGCTGAATGGATAATTGAACGCTGCGCTGGGACAAGGACGTGCTTGATTGTGGTGTAATTTGTGCTTCAGCAACTTCAGGTGCTGGACCGGAGGCTTGTTCGCGGCCGGCATGGACAGGGGATTGGCTTGCATGCACAACAGCCGAAGACGTAGCAGTGACATCAGCACGCACCGCTCCTCGACTCTGTGGTACTTCCCACAAAGTCGGGTGCTTGGCTGACATGTGCCTGATCATGCTGGTGGTGGTCAGGCTGCTAGTTTTCGTACCCCTGCTGATAGTGGCATGGCAGGTGTGGCAAATGGCCTTTTTAGCGTCTTCTGGAGCCAACTTAAAAAACTCCCAGACTCGGGAAGACCGAACATTTGCACAGGCACCTTGAGTCGTGTTGTTGTTCCGGGAACGGTTGCCTGCCTTCTGCCTGCGGACGCAACCCTGCTTCGTACTGGCTGTTGGGATGCTACGCCTCCCTCCCCCTGTGCACTGCTGTCCTCGCTCTGCATATCCTCCTGCCATGTAGGGTCAGCTACTGGATCATCCACCACATCGTCTTCCTCTTCCGCACCCTGATCCTCCTCCTGACTTCCTGGCAATTGTGTTTCATCATCGTCCACCCCTTGTTGAGACACTTTGACAACGTTCCGTTCGTCATAACGCGGCTGCTCAAATATTTGGGCATCTGTACATACCATCTCCTCATGACCCACTTCAAGAGGAGGTGGCGACAGGCCAGATTCTGCGAATGGATACGTGAACAGCTCTTCCGAGTGTCCTAGTGTGGGATCTGAAATGTCCGTGGACGTGTACTCGGCCAGGTGGTAGGAAGGAGGATCAGGCTGGGAAATGTGCGGTGCAGTATCACGGCTACTGACAGTTGACCGTGCGGAAGACAGGGTGTTTGTGGAGGTGCCCATCTGACTCGAAGCATTATCCGCTATCCAAGTAACAACCTGTTGACACTGGTCTTGGTTCAACAGTGGTGTACTGCTGCGGGCCCCAAGAATTTGGGACAGGACGTGCGAGCGAGGAGATGTGGCCCTTTGTTGTTGCGAAATGAGTGCTTGCACACGACCTCGGCCTCTGCCTGCACCACCATCACGTCCACTTCCTTGTTCCTTGCCAACGCCCTTGCCAACGCCTTTGCGCATTTTGCCTGTATAGAGCGACAACTGTCTGGTGACTGTGGAGGTCACAGGAGATTAGGATTTTAGTTCCCTAACCTGTATAAACGTATGACGTACAACAGTGTGGTGACTGTTGAGATGACAAGAGTTAGGATTTTAGTTCCCTAACCTGTATAAAGTGTATGACGTACAACAGTGTGGTGACTGTTGAGATGACAAGAGTTAGGATTTTAGTTCCCTAACCTGTATAAACGTATGACGTACAACAGTGTGGTGACTGTTGAGATGACAAGAGTTAGGATTTTAGTTCCCTAACCTGTATAAACGTATGACGTACAACAGTGTGGTGACTGTTGAGATGACAAGAGTTAGGATTTTAGTTCCCTAACCTGTATAAACGTATGACGTACAACAGTGTGGTGACTGTTGAGATGACAAGAGTTAGGATTTTAGTTCCCTAACCTGTATAAACGTATGACGTACAACAGTGTGGTGACTGTTGAGATGACAAGAGTTAGGATTTTAGTTCCTAACCTTTAACGTAGACGTACAACATGTGGATGTGAATGACAAAGTTAGGATTTTATTCCCTAACTGTATAAGGGTATGACGTACAACAGTGTGGTGACTGTTGAGATGACAAGAGTTAGGATTTTAGTTCCCTAACCTGTATAAACGTATGACGTACAACAGTGTGGTGACTGTTGAGATGACAAGAGTTAGGATTTTAGTTCCCTAACCTGTATAAACGTATGACGTACAACAGTGTGGTGACTGTTGAGATGACAAGAGTTAGGATTTTATTTCCCTAACCTGTATAAAGGGTATGAAGTACAACAGTGTGGTGACTGTTGAGATGACAAGAGTTAGGATTTTAGTTCCCTAACCTGTATAAACGTATGACGTACAACAGTGTGGTGACTGTTGAGATGACAAGAGTTAGGATTTTAGTTCCCTAACCTGTATAAACGTATGACGTACAACAGTGTGGTGACTGTTGAGATGACAAGAGTTAGGATTTTAGTTCCCTAACCTGTATAAACGTATGACGTACAACAGTGTGGTGACTGTTGAGATGACAAGAGTTAGGATTTTATTTCCCTAACCTGTATAAAGGGTATGACGTACAAAAGTGTGGTGACTGTTGAGATGACAAGAGTTAGGATTTTAGTTCCCTAACCTGTATAAACGTATGACGTACAACAGTGTGGTGACTGTTGAGATGACAAGAGTTAGGATTTTAGTTCCCTAACCTGTATAAAGGGTATGACGTACAACAGTGTGGTGACTGTTGAGATGACAAGAGTTAGGATTTTAGTTCCCTAACCTGTATAAACGTATGACGTACAACAGTGTGGTGACTGTTGAGATGACAAGAGTTAGGATTTTAGTTCCCTAACCTATATAAACGTATGACGTACAACAGTGTGGTGACTGTTGCGACGACAAGAGTTAGGATTTTATTTCCCTAACCTGTATAAAGGGTATGACGTACAACAGTGTGGTGACTGTTGAGATGACAAGAGTTAGGATTTTAGTTCCCTAACCTGTATAAACGTATGACG
Source organism: Allobates femoralis (assembly GCA_033576535.1). Classification (NCBI taxonomy): domain Eukaryota; kingdom Metazoa; phylum Chordata; class Amphibia; order Anura; family Aromobatidae; genus Allobates; species Allobates femoralis. The sequence continues at coordinate 419,361,932 of JARQOC010000006.1, read as the reverse complement.
TACAACAGTGTGGTGACTGTTGAGATGACAAGAGTTAGGATTTTAGTTCCCTAACCTGTATAAACGTATGACGTACAACAGTGTGGTGACTGTTGAGATGACAAGAGTTAGGATTTTAGTTCCCTAACCTGTATAAACGTATGACGTACAACAGTGTGGTGACTGTTGAGATGACAAGAGTTAGGATTTTAGTTCCCTAACCTGTATAAACGTATGACGTACAACAGTGTGGTGACTGTTGAGATGACAATAGTTAGGATTTTAGTTCCCTAACCTGTATAAACGTATGACGTACAACAGTGTGGTGACTGTTGAGATGACAAGAGTTAGGATTTTAGTTCCCTAACCTGTATAAAGGGTATGACGTACAACAGTGTGGTGACTGTTGAGATGACAAGAGTTAGGATTTTAGTTCCCTAACCTGTATAAACGTATGACGTACAACAGTGTGGTGACTGATGAGATGACAAGAGTTAGGATTTTAGTTCCCTAACCTGTATAAACGTATGACGTACAACAGTGTGGTGACTGTTGAGATGACAAGAGTTAGGATTTTAGTTCCCTAACCTGTATAAAGTGTATGTTGTACAACAGTGTGGTGACTGTTGAGATGACAAGAGTTAGGATTTTAGTTCCCTAACCTGTATAAACGTATGACGTACAACAGTGTGGTGACTGTTGAGATGACAAGAGTTAGGATTTTAGTTCCCTAACCTGTATAAACGTATGACGTACAACAGTGTGGTGACTGTTGAGATGACAAGAGTTAGGATTTTATTTCCCTAACCTGTATAAAGGGTATGACGTACAACAGTGTGGTGACTGTTGAGATGACAAGAGTTAGGATTTTAGTTCCCTAACCTGTATAAACGTATGACGTACAACAGTGTGGTGACTGTTGAGATGACAAGAGTTAGGATTTTAGTTCCCTAACCTGTATAAACGTATGACGTACAACAGTGTGGTGACTGTTGAGATGACAAGAGTTAGGATTTTATTTCCCTAACCTGTATAAAGGGTATGACGTACAACAGTGTGGTGACTGTTTTGATGACAAGAGTTCGGATTTTAGTTCCCTAACCTGAATAAAGGTATGACGTACAACAGTGTGGTGACTGTTGAGATGACAAGAGTTAGGATTTTAGTTCCCTAACCTGTAGAAAGGTATGACGTACAACAGTGTGGTGACTGTTGAGATGACAAGAGTTAGGATTTTAGTTCCCTAACCTGTATTAAGGTAGTACGTACACCTGTCTGGTGACTGTAATGGTTTGAAGAGAGGATTTTAGTCCCTAACTGTATTAAGGTAGTACGTACACCTGTCTGGTGACTGTTTTGATGACAAGAGTTAGGATTTTAGTTCCCTAACCTGTATTAAGGTAGTACGTACACCTGTCTGGTGACTGTAATGGTTTGAAGAGAGGATTTTAGTCCCTAACCTGTATTAAGGTACTAAGTACAAGAGTGTGGTGACTCTAATGGTCACTGAAAAGCTTGGATTCCAATCTGTATCACCCTGCCTATATCCTCCTAGATTAGTCCTGAGAAGGACTGTTCTGGTCACTGGAAATCTTGGACTCCGATCTGGATCACCCTGCCTATGTCCTCCTAGATTAGTCCTGAGAAGGACTGTTGTGGTCAGCAGCAGTTTGCAGCCCTGATCCGGATCTACCTATGAGGGCCGCAAATGTGTCCCTAATCAGCAGCAGACACTCTCCCTACACTCACTGTCTGGATGGCTGTGTGCCGAGCACAGTGCGCCGGGAGTTATAAAGGCTCGGTGACGCTGTGCAGGGCGGCCAATCACTGCTATGCCACAACTAACAGGGCTGTGGCATTGCAGTGGTCTGTCAGCCAATCCCTGCACGTGGGCTGGCTCTCAAAAGAGCGCCAACATGGAGAGATGACGACCACGAGCACAGCACGAGTATCGCGAGATTACTCGGTGCTCGGCGAGTCGCCCGAGTACAGTGATACTCGTGCGAGTACCGAGTAGTGCCGAGCATGCTCGCTCAACACTAATCCTAGCCTTTCTCGACTACAGTTTACCATTCCTGTTATACACCGATGTCAGTAACGAGGCATTAGGAGCTGTCTTGTCGCAGAGACAGAAAGGCAAAGAAAAAGTGATAGCTTATGCCAGCAGAAAGCTCCATTCTACAAAAAGGAATCCAGAGAACTACAGCTCATTCAAACTGGAGTTCCGAGCCTTACTCTGGGCAATCACACAATGGTTCAAGTATTACCTGGCAGCGTCAAAGTTCACAGCCTTGACAGATAACAACCCCTTGACACATCTGGAGAGCAATGGGGCAACGCTTTATTGGCCAGATTATCCAACCATGATTTTACCATCAAGTACCGGGCGGGCCATAAAAATGTCAATGCTGATGCCTTGTCAAGGATGCCTAACTTACCAGACGTGGGAGAAGACATGGACGAGCTAGAAGAAGTAGAGCTGCCAGCCTTCCACAGACTATTGCATCCCAGTGTCATCAAGCAAGTCAAAGACGTCAGGAGACAACAGTGAACCCATTACCTCACCATGGGTGGAAGGAGACACAGGACAGTGACCCGGCTGTCAGCTTAGTCAAGGAGCTGATAACTGAAGAACATTCCTGTCTGAGTCCAGATGCTCCATAAGAAGCAAAACGTCTATGGAAAAAGAAGGGAAAATTGTTTGTCTACCAGGGTAAACTGTGCAGATGTCACATCAATCCCAGAACTCATGAATTGATCTGGCAGATCGTAGTGCCAAAAGGAGATGTACAGATGGTGTTAGAAGCATATCACAATGATGCAGGACACTTTGGTTGGAAGAGACTGGAGATGTTGCTGAAAGATCGCTCCTACTGGGTTGGCATGAGAGGTTCCATTGAGAGATGGTGTAGAAATTGTGGACCGTGTCACCTGAGAAGAAAAGACCAGCAAAGCCAATGAGCTCCACTACAACCAATTGTTACCAAGAAACCCTTGATATAGTAGCCTTGGATCATGTAAAGCTGACACCCAGCAGATCAGGTTACACTTACTCTCTTACGATGGTTGACCACTACTCTAGATTCTTAGTAGTAGCACCTGTCAAAGACTTAACTGCAGAAGTGGCAGCCAAGATGTTCCAGATCTATTCCTGTCGACCACACGGATATCCAAATCAGGTACTAACAGATTAAGGTTCTGCATTTGTATCCCAACTGTTTCAATAATTCCTAGGATTGTACGGTTGCAAGAAAATCCGAACCACACCCTACCATCCACAAGCAAATGGACTTTGTGAGAAAATTAACAACATTATCATTGATATGTTGAAAATGTTACCACTTGAAGAAAGAAATCAGTGGCCAGAGAAACTACCTGATTTAGTGGACATATACAACCACATGCCTGTAAGTTCTACTAACTACACACCAGCATACCGGATGCAAGCAAGACCTGGAAAACTCCCAATTGACTTGGAGATGGGGATTGTAGAACCAAACCAAGATACTTCTGATGAAGATTGGGACTCTACCCGTCAGCATCAATACAAGAAAGTGCAAGAATGCGTGAAAAAGAACTTAGAACACATCAGGGACAAACAAGAAAGGAATTACAACAAACATTCCTTAGCTGAACCCTTGATACCTGGTGAAATGGTTCTCAAAAGAAAAAGAAGAACTAACAAGCTAGACGATCATTGGGAAGCCAAACCCTACATTGTCATTCAATCTAACTTTGACAATAGTAAAACTTGCTTAATAAGCCGTGATGAAGGAAGAACATCATCAACAGTCTCAAGAGATCACCTCAAGAAATGTCCAGAACAGCTGAAACCGCAAGAAGTAAACTACTACTCAACACCAGTTGAAGAGAAGAGAGAGAAAGTAATCCACACTGTACTAGGCGATTTCCCAGAAGTTTGGCCTCAATGCGATGGAGCCATCATAGTACCAGTACTCTCCTTTTATCAATCTGTGGAAGGACAAGTTCCAAATCCAGAAGAATCGAGAAGAGGAGAAGAACCCGTTCAAGTACAAGAAGTACAGCCTGTTGTACCGGAATCAGAGATTCCTACAATCAGTGAACCTGCTAGTCCTACAGTGAGACTAAGGCCTCGCAGACAATTACCTGCTTTACCACCTCACACACAATTGAGTACACCACATGAGACACCTATTCCACGTAGGTCATGTTACCCAAAGCCAGGCCCCATCCAGGTATGGAGAATGGGTATAAAATGTAAAAGTGTGAAGTAGCAGGGTAAATAGTGACTTATTTAAATAGAGAGTAAATAGTAGTGTACAGAAGGGTGGAGGAACTGGGCAAAGCCCCATGCACATGAAGTTAGGAACAGCAAGTGCCTGGGGTAGAGAGAAGGTAAGACCCGGCCTCCTAAGCAAAGACACCCATAGGGAAATTGTGTGTAAACCCATAGGGAAATTGTGTGTAAAGTGTGTTAACCCGTCATGTGTTTAAAGCCACATAGACTTTACTGATGGACTTTACCCTTTTTCCTTGGATTTTCCCTGTCTAAAAATGGACCATAGCCACAGGACTGGTGGTGGCAAAACAATTTTTTCCTTTTACAGCCTGCGGCGGGTGGACTAGAGCTGAAATGACTGCTTTTTCCTATTTTTCAAGTTTTTACAGTGGTTTTTGTTTAATTTTTAATTTTGAGACCTTGTAAATACCTGTTATTGTTATTGTGTGGTTATGTAACAAAAACTTTGTTCAGTCCGGGAGTACTGAAGGTAACAAGGGGGGAATGTGGCACCCTGTGCCAGGTAAGCCACAGAACCAACTAGTTCACTAAGGGCAAATTCAAAAAGGGGGAAACCACAATGTAAATACATGGCCCTCCAATGCAACACAATTCCAAAACTCACACCCAGGAGTCAGGTCAATATGATCAAAGATAATAATTTTTATTTTTCAAATATCAAACACTGATAAAATGGAAATACACAAAAAGCAACCACAGAACAGGAATTACCCCACTTGGGACAAGGAGGCCCTCCTCAGACGAAGATAACGCGAAACGTGTGTTAGGGGGGCACACAGGCAGGTAATACATCTTTACCCCTTGGTTTGATTGTGACACTTGTCTTTTATGCTGATTTGGCAGAAGTTCATTGTGGGGCTTGTGACTGGGATGTTTATAGCTCTGTGCACTATGTATAGAATAAGGATATGAACTCTGTGTAATATATATGATTTCACCTGTACCAAGTGGGGTAATTCCTGTTCTGTGGTTGCTTTTTGCGTATTTCCATTTTATCAGTGTTTGATATTTGAAAAATAAAAATGATTGTCTTTGATCATATTGGCCTGACTCCTGGGTGTGAGTTTTGGAATTGTGTAGTTCACTAAGGGGTTTCCACATCTGGTACTTACACACAGACAACACCTTTCCACTCCAGGCCTGTAGGGGGAGCTGCACTGGTTGTTGTTAAGCCAGATCCCCTATAAATAGAGGTGCTGGGGTTGAGTTAGCCAGAGTGTGCAGTTGCTAGGAAAACTGTGAAGATTAGCTCAGTGCCTAGTGAGCAAAACTGGTCACTGGAGCCATGCTAGGCCCAGGACCAGTGCACCGCCAGAGCCAGGGTGAGGGTCCAGAGACTAAGAACCAAGGGCAGAGGTGAGGAACACTACAACGGGGGCAGAGGAACCATACCGGCTCACCCCACCAGAATACCGGTCACTGGAGTCCGAGTCTGCAAGGGAAAGAGGTCAGCCCAGCAGAGAATCCCAGTACACTGCGGAGGTTTAGCTTCCCAGACACCCACAGCACCCACATTTGAGAGCCAGGGACCGCAGGAAAGATAGCGGTAGCCCAAGAGAGAGCCCTCAGTGCAGCAACACGGATGTAACAGACACATAAAGGTCAGGCCTGGTTTCACACATGCCAGACTTAAGAGAAGGGACAGGACAAGGAGGCCTATACCTCACTCGGTATGGAGATCCTGAAGGGCATCCTTCAACCCGGGACGTGTACCTGTTTTCCATCAGTAAAGACTTTCTTGTGTGAGTGTCCATTCCTTCAGCCTGTCCCTCACAGCAGAAGCTGCGCAGCCCCATTCCAACTGTGCTGCCCCATTCCACCAGCATCACCCTACAGCCCCGGGGACCCCGCTCTTCCTGTAGAGAGCTACAAGATCTTGCTACCGCCCATCCCCTGGAGGTTTCAGCAGCACCGGTGCCATCACCGGACCTACAGGTGGCATCATGACTGACAATAACTTTAATCCCTGTAAATTCCCCCTTGTTTCCACCTTGTTGTAGCGGCGTGTAAAGGTACCCTTTTGGTTTATTGGAGAGATGCTATGGGATTTCATAACCTGCCTCAATCATCACCGATATGATTTAAGGAAAAAGAGATTACAAATGTTTTGTAATACACATGTTTATTTGCTTTGTGCTAATTGGAACAACACACACACAAAAAAACAAAACAGAGGAAAAAAAGGCAAATTGGACATAATTTCACACAAAGCCCTCAAAATGGGCCAGACAAAATTGTTGGCAACTTTCCAAAATTGTGGTAAACAACTTTGTTTCAAGCATGTGATGCTCATTCAAACTCATTTGTAGCAAGTAACAAGTGTGGGCAATATGAAAATCACACCTAACCAGATAAAAAGGGGATAAGTTGACTCAATCTTTGCATTGTTTGCCTGTGTATGTCACACTAAGCATGGAGAATAGAAAGCGGAGAAGAAAACTGAGGACCTGAGAACTAAAATTGTTGAAGAATATAAACAATCTCACGGTTACAAGTCTATCGCCAAAGACCTTGATGCTATTTTCTCCATGGGGTGCAACATAATCAAGAAGTTTACAACCCATGACACTGTAGCTAATCTCCCTGGACATGGACAGCAGACAAAACTTGATCAAAGGTTGCATTGCAGGTAAGTTGAGATGATGGATAAGCCCCAATCAAAGAAATTCAAGCTGTCCTGCAGGTTCAGGGTGCATCAGTGTCAGCAAAAACTATCTGTCCACATTTGAATTAATGAAATTCTCTGGCAGGAGACCAGAGAGGATCCCACTACTGACACAGAAACATAAACAAGCTACACTGCAGTTTGCCAAAATCTATGGGACTAATCCAAAATCATGGGAAAGTTACTTGTGGACAGATATTATTATTATCATTTATTTATATTGCACCATGTTCCATGGCGCTTTACTTGTGCATGGGCAGACGAGGACAAAAATGTAAAATGACAACAATCAAATCATACAGGTACAGTAGGGCAGAGGACCCTGTCCACGAGATAAGTCAAAGATAGAGCTTTTTGGTAAAGCACATCATTCTGTTTACTGAAAACTGAACAAGGCATGCAAGGAACATGTTTTGGAGTCGTTTTTCTGTCTCTAGCACTGGTGTCTTGACCATGTACAAGACATCATGAAATCTGAAGTTCACCAAAGGATTTTGAGTTGCACTGTAGTGCCCAGTGTCTGAAGGCTGAGTTTACATCCTAGATCAAGGGTTTTTCAGCAGGACAGTGACCTCAAACATATCTCAAGAAGCTCCAGAAATGGAAGGAAACTAAATCTCTTTGATCACCTGTGGAGAGATCTTAAAATTGCTGTTGGGAGAAGACACTTTCATATATAGGCCCCGTTACACGGCACAACGTTATTACAATGTTGGCTGTGATCTCGTGGACACGCGGTCGTTTTTGAGATCAATTCAACATCGCTGGTGAGATGTCACACGTCTAGATATCGTGGACAACTCAGCAACGATGTTGTGAGCAGGTATCGTTCGCAAACCCCGCAAACGATCCCTGCTCATTGCTGTGAATGTCCGAAGTCGTCTGTGACATCGATATCGCGGTGTCACACAGTACGATGCAGCAGGTTGGTTGAGTTGAAGTCGTCAGGTTTTTTAACATGCTCATAAACCTGTCAACTCCAACTTGACTAATTATCGTAGTTGAATCATTCGGTTACACGGAACGACGCACTAACGATGTCGTTTCAACATTGTTTCACACGTCACTTTTGAACGGTGTTGTGCACGATGTTGGGCCTTATGAGAGACCTGGGAGTGATAAATTGTAGTTATTTATTCCAAAAGGCATGCAACCAAATATTGCATTGACGTGTACTCAGTATATTTGAAATATGGCGCCATGGCGCGCGCCGCTATTCTGATTGGTCGGCGCTGAACGCGGCGACCAATAAGAGGAGCGGCATTCAAACCGCATGCCGCTTCTCTCATTGGTTGCCGCGTTCAGCACCGACCAATCAGAATAGTGGTGTGTGCCCTGGTGCCATATTTCAAATACACTGTACTCAGTGGTTAGCATTGTATGGTGTCTCAGTGGTTAGCACTGTATGGTGGCTCAGTAGTTAGCATTGTATGGTAGCTCAGTGGTTAGCATTGTATGATGGCTCAGTGGTTAGCACTGTATATGATGGCTCAGTGTTTAGGTGGCTCAGTGGTTAGCATTGTATGGTGGCTCAGTGGTTAGCATTGTACGATGGCTCAGTGGTTAGCATTGTATGGTGGCTGTGTGGTTAGCACTGTATATGATGGCTCAGTGGTTAGCATTGTATGGTGGTTCAGTGGTTAGCATTGTATGGTGGCTCAGTGGTTAACATTGTATGGTGGCTCAGTGGTTAGTACTGTATATGGTGGCTCAGTGGTTAGCACTGTATATGGTGGCTCATTGTTAGGTGGCTCAGTGGTTAGCACTGTATATGGTGGCTCAGTGGTACGCACTGTATATGATGGCTCAGTGTTTAGGTGGCTCAGTGGTTACCATTGTATGGTGGCTCAGTGGTTAGCACTCTATGGTGGCTCAGTGGTTAGCATATATTTGGTGGCTCAGTGGTTAGCATTGTATGGTGGCTCAGTGGTTAGCACTGTATGGTGGCTCAGTGGTTAGCATTGTATGGTGGCTCAGTGGTTAGCTCCGTATATGGTGGATCAATGGTCAGCACTGTATATGATGTCTCATTGTTTCTTTGATTTAAGTGAGTCCTTCCACTGAGAAATAGTAAAAATGGAGGCTTAGCTGATCCCAAGGAAAGAGTGACAAGGTAGGATAGGGACCCATCAGATCTAAAATCACCTTGAAGCTGGTTGATGGGCAACCAAGTAGTGGCCAATATGTGTACCAAGAACCTTAGTTTATAAAGATAAAATATCCAAAAAATACATAGACGATAGACACATAGGTAGGTGATAGATAGATATCGTGTATTCTTTGCATTGTTGTTAAATCTTCATAAATAAACTACATACATATTCTAGACTACCCGATGTGTTAGAATCGGGCCACCATCTAGTATAAATATATATACAGTGGCTGTAAAAAAAAGTTATAATCGTGCGGCAAAAAAAAACTTTACATGTAAAATCTGAGTTATTATTTCACTTCTTAAAAATGAGGGAGATGATCAAAACTGTCTAATAGCAAAACTGATGAAGCATCTGTGCAAAACATGCGTCGTACTGTGGTGGGGGTTCTGGCATGGTAGATGAGACTTCTTCCTGGCACTCTATACTAAGGTCTGTAATATAGAAAAGAGTTCAGACTCCGGTCCTTAAAAAAATGTCCAATTTTATTTACTATAGGTGCATATAAGCAAAGCAGGGAAGAGATGCAGGGAGTGTATGGGACAACAGCCTGTTTCGTACCATGTGGTGCTTCAATTGTTCCTGCCTCTTGTACCCTTATATTTATAGTTAGTTGCAGTGCATTATTACTGGGGTTGTCCAGCAGACCCGTGTTATTTTTACACAGCCCAAAAACGTTACTTTTTCTGATCATTTGCCAAAAAAAACTTAACCCACCAGGGTAGTAGGTTCAGCACATGTGTTATTTTCAATCTTCCACCATTTTTGTTATTGACCAAACCAAAGGGATTACTATGGTTTCTAACTGTTTAGCTTTATAATTTTGGAATACTACCCTTAGGGGTGTAGTATTTAAAGAGGACCTGTCACTAAACCAGGCATGGTGATCTAATTACAGCACTGGATGCAGCATGTCTGCTGCATCCAGGCAAGGGGTCCCCCAGCACTTGAGTAGCCCTGTACCCCGAGATAATACATTTAGAAAACTAAATGTGACGTCACCGCTTATACCCGCCCGGCTGTATGGTTAACATAAAGTAGGGCGGGGAAAGGTGGTGATGTCAGAGCAGGAGGCGGAGCGGCACCACCTTTCCCCGCCCTGCTCCATGTTAACCATAGAGTAGGGCGGGTATAAGCGGTGACGTCACCGCAGTGGGCGGGGCTAAACAGCCATTTCTGGGGGGGGAGTGAAAACTCTGTGTTATAATGCTGAAGAGGGAGAGAATGATTGGCAGCGGTGGGCAGATTAAATATGCAGGGGGTGTGAATCTGCCCTTCGGCTCCAGCCTCTAGCCACCTCCTTAGTGGCTGTAGCATGTAAGTTTTCTAACTGTATTATCTCAGGGTACAGGGGGGCTCAAGGGCTGGGGGACCCCTTGCCTGGATGCTGGAGACATGCTGCATCCAGTGCTGTAATTAGATCACCATGCCTGGTTTGGTGACAGGTCCTCTTTAAGTATTTATGTTTAGAGTTTTCACTGTGAAAATTTAGGAATAAGGAAGGAGAAAAAAACCAGCGGCAATATATTACTGTATTTCTGTTTGTCACCTTGATACTTCAGATTTAGATATTATTAATGTGGTACTATTACTGAATTGTTATGACAAATTAACTTTTTTAACTTTTTATCTTTAGTGGACTAGCTACTGGCGGGGGCTACCCAAATTAGTGTGTAAATTGTGTGTAGTGTGATTTAAAATGTATTCCGTTTCTAGCTGAAGAGCCTGGCTTTGCCTGAGAATAGTAGGTAAGGCCGGCTTCACACCACAGTTTGGAGCTGTCAGGTTGTGTCCGGTGTTTTGCAGGATGCATCGGTCAAAACCTGAAAGCCTCGGACGCGCAGAAACTGAGGGCAAATACACCCTCCGATTATGTTTTAAACAGGAATCGTTTGTGCACGTCTGTGTCGCTGTCCAGTGCTGAAATTTCAGCAGCTTGGGTGCAGGTGAGCTGCCTGCGGTACTGAAAATTCAGCCGTGCAGCTCTCCAGGTGCTGAATTTCAGCAGCGGCTGTGAAATGCTGTGCTCTCCATGGTGCTGAACTAGCGAGGCTGCATTTCAGAGCCGCCGCTCTTTCAGCACCAAGTGTCCGGGAATTGGTATGCAATCCGGCGCCCATTGACTCCCATGTTATGGGCACCGGATCGCCCCGGATCCGGGAGGATCCAGTTCTGTTTGTTTTTGCACCAGACACAAAAAATGATGCAGACTCCGATTTTGTGTCCAGTGCTAAAAACGAAAAAAAAATGGATCCTCCCGGAAAACCACAAACCAGATTGCAAATAACAGCCATCTGGCACCATAGGGATACATGGGGGCAAAATCGGATCCGGTTCACACCAGACAGACCCCGACCCGAAAAATCGTGGTGTGAAGCTGGCCTTACTGTGCTTAGTTATAATAAACTAGAATGATGATTTTGCACAAAAAAACATTTCACATCATATATTCAACAAGACAGATTTGCTGCAAAATTAACTAAGTGATTGCACAAGTAATGCTAGTAGAAAATGGCGCACACTGGGACATGAGTCTCAGTGAAGCAGCAGCCACACAAACCCCAAATTCACTAACACACCTCTTTCCTATTCTTATAACAACCTTCCGCACACAGCCCCCTGTATACAGCAGGAGCCTGCACACAGCCCCCTGTACACAGCAGGAGGTCACACACAGCCCCCTGCATACAGCAGGAGCCCCCACACAGCCCCCAGTATACAGCAGGAGCATGTAATTATGCTTAGGTATAGCTACATTAAAGGGAACCTGTCAGCTACTTTATGCCTCCCCAGCTATCACTGCCTGTAGCTGCATAATACTAGTGTAAGCATCCCTGTGTGAGCTAAAAGACCTTTGTGATGACACAATCATGTGATCATAGTGGGTGGAGCAAAGCAAGCAAAATCATTATGATCTATGGAGACTTAGCTCCACCTATTATTTTCACATGATCGCGACATTACACAGGTCCTTCAACATCTTCTGAAATTCAGCTGAAATGTTAACTGTTAACCTGCCAGAGTGTCTCTGTTCTCCAAGGTGTGTACACAATGTCTTATTGCCAGCGTTGGGCGGGCATAGTAACTAACTGTTCTTAGTTATAACAAAAGAGAATGTTTATTTTGCAGATAAAAGTCACTAAGTAATTAGGGGTGTGGCTATAAAGTGGTGTAGCTATGTAGATGGCATGGCAATGAAGAGGTGTGGTTATGAAGGGGCAGAGCTATTAAGGGGGCAGAGCTTTGTGTGCACATACAGGCAATAGGGCTTTTTTTGCTGACTGACGGGGTTAAATTTTCCCCCCAAATCAAAGTGATAGACATTCCGTGAGTAAAATGGGGTGTGTTAAAAATTTGGTGATTGTAGATGAAACGGTGCATATTCCTTTAGTGGACGCACATACACACATATATATATACTGTATATATATATATAATCCAAAAAAGAAAGTAATGTCCGCACTCACCGGTCGTAGATCTTGTCAGTTTATTATTTCCAGTTCACATCCATGAACATATTATTCAGCAAGGGAGGGGGTGCAGGGCGCTTGTGCCCGATACGTTGCCCTATGGTACCTGTGGCTGTAATAAAGGCATAAGATACATCTAATGACGGAGTGCTGCAGCATTTTGTCAAGTATATACAAGAGCTGGGTAGACAGCTGAGCTGATTTGCACCCACTGGGCAGTGCTGCTCTATTTGTTTCTATCTATCTATCTATCTATCTGAAAACATTTCTCTGCAGCACTCAGCTACTACCAATAATGCACACATGCTAACAAGCGGTATATGAGGAAAAAATTTAAAAACTTGTGTTTTTTTCAAAAAACTCAATATTCTTATTTTTTTATTTTCTGAGGTTCTTGGTATATACATTGGCCAATGTCTGTTTGCTCATCAAACACGACACGGTGACCTCAGGTCTGATGAGTCCTAAGCTGACATCGCTGTCCTTGTCCTCCCATCCCACTTCTAAGTGGGTGGACACCATCTCAACCTCAGACCACCTGTGGGTGATGAGGGTGCTAAGTGCAGACATGGAGCCAGCAACTCCACATATTAGACAAAAAACAGAAAAAACTACACAGCACTCAAAGACATAGTGTGAACTGGTTGCCAGCAGGGACGCTGGATCAAACACTCAAAGACATAGTGTGAACTGGTGCCAGCGAGGACGCTGGATCAAACACTCAAAGATATAGTGTGAACTGGTGCCAGCGGGGACGCTGGACGTAAGTTTTTTAATTTTTTCTTCATATTTCGCTTGTTAGCATGTGTGCCTTATTGTTAGTAGCTGAGTGCTGCAGAGTAGCACCAGTTCACACTATGTCTTTGAGTGCTGCGCAGTTTTTTCTGTTTTTTATCTATCTATCTATCTATCTATCTATCTATCTATCTATCTATCTAACTAGAAAAAAATACTCTGCAGCACTCGGTTACTACCAATGATGTACATATGCTAATAAGCTATATATATATATGAGAAAAAAGTTAAAAACTTACGTTTTTTCAAAAAACTCAAAATCTTATCTTTTTATTTCTGAAGTTCTTGGTACACACATTGGCCAATGTCTGTTTGCTCGTCGACTGCGACAAAGTGACTTCAGGTCCGACGAGTCCTAACGCTGACATCCCTGTCCTCCTTGTCCACCCTACCCCACTACTAAGTGGGCGGACACCATCTAGACCCTAGATCACCTGTGGTCAACAAGGGTGCAAATTGCAGCATGGAGCCAGCCACTCCATAAGATACAAAACAGAAAAAAAACTGCATAGCACTCACAGACTAATGTGAACCGGTGCCAGCAGGGCTGCTGGATCAAATAACTAGAAAAAAATACTCTGCAGCACTCGGTTACTACCAATGATGTACATATGCTAATAAGCTATATATATATATGAGAAAAAAGTTAAAAACTTACGTTTTTTCAAAAAACTCAAAATCTTATCTTTTTATTTCTGAAGTTCTTGGTACACACATTGGCCAATGTCTGTTTGCTCGTCGACTGCGACAAAGTGACTTCAGGTCCGACGAGTCCTAACGCTGACATCCCTGTCCTCCTTGTCCACCCTACCCCACTACTAAGTGGGCGGACACCATCTAGACCCTAGATCACCTGTGGTCAACAAGGGTGCAAATTGCAGCATGGAGCCAGCCACTCCATAAGATACAAAACAGAAAAAAAAACTGCATAGCACTCACAGACTAATGTGAACCGGTGCCAGCAGGGCTGCTGGATCAAATAACTAGAAAAAAAATACTCTGCAGCACTCGGTTACTACCAATGATGTACATATGCTAATAAGCTATATATATATATGAGAAAAAAGTTAAAAACTTACGTTTTTTCAAAAAACTCAAAATCTTATCTTTTTATTTCTGAAGTTCTTGGTACACACATTGGCCAATGTCTGTTTGCTCGTCGACTGCGACAAAGTGACTTCAGGTCCGACGAGTCCTAACGCTGACATCCCTGTCCTCCTTGTCCACCCTACCCCACTACTAAGTGGGCGGACACCATCTAGACCCTAGATCACCTGTGGTCAACAAGGGTGCAAATTGCAGCATGGAGCCAGCCACTCCATAAGATACAAAACAGAAAAAAAACTGCATAGCACTCACAGACTAATGTGAACCGGTGCCAGCAGGGCTGCTGGATCAAATAACTAGAAAAAAATACTCTGCAGCACTCGGTTACTACCAATGATGTACATATGCTAATAAGCTATATATATATATGAGAAAAAAGTTAAAAACTTACGTTTTTTCAAAAAACTCAAAATCTTATCTTTTTATTTCTGAAGTTCTTGGTACACACATTGGCCAATGTCTGTTTGCTCGTCGACTGCGACAAAGTGACTTCAGGTCCGACGAGTCCTAACGCTGACATCCCTGTCCTCCTTGCCCACCCTACCCCACTACTAAGTGGGCGGACACCATCTAGACCCTAGATCACCTGTGGTCAACAAGGGTGCAAATTGCAGCATGGAGCCAGCCACTCCATAAGATACAAAACAGAAAAAAAAACTGCATAGCACTCACAGACTAATGTGAACCGGTGCCAGCAGGGCTGCTGGATCAAATAACTAGAAAAAAATACTCTGCAGCACTCGGTTACTACCAATGATGTACATATGCTAATAAGCTATATATATATATGAGAAAAAAGTTAAAAACTTACGTTTTTTCAAAAAACTCAAAATCTTATCTTTTTATTTCTGAAGTTCTTGGTACACACATTGGCCAATGTCTGTTTGCTCGTCGACTGCGACAAAGTGACTTCAGGTCCGACGAGTCCTAACGCTGACATCCCTGTCCTCCTTGTCCACCCTACCCCACTACTAAGTGGGCGGACACCATCTAGACCCTAGATCACCTGTGGTCAACAAGGGTGCAAATTGCAGCATGGAGCCAGCCACTCCATAAGATACAAAACAGAAAAAAAAACTGCATAGCACTCACAGACTAATGTGAGTATCTTATGGAGTGGCTGGCTCCATGCTGCAATTTGCACCCTTGTTGACCACAGGTGATCTAGGGTCTAGATGGTGTCCGCCCACTTAGTAGTGGGGTAGGGTGGACAAGGAGGACAGGGATGTCAGCGTTAGGACTCGTCGGACCTGAAGTCACTTTGTCACAGTCGACGAGCAAACAGACATTGGCCAATGTGTGTACCAAGAACTTCAGAAATAAAAAGATAAGATTTTGAGTTTTTTGAAAAAACGTAAGTTTTTAACTTTTTTCTCATATATATATATAGCTTATTAGCATATGTACATCATTGGTAGTAACCGAGTGCTGCAGAGTATTTTTTTCTAGTTATTTGATCCAGCAGCCCTGCTGGCACCGGTTCACATTAGTCTGTGAGTGCTATGCAGTTTTTTTTCTGTTTTGTATCTTATGGAGTGGCTGGCTCCATGCTGCAATTTGCACCCTTGTTGACCACAGGTGATCTAGGGTCTAGATGGTGTCCGCCCACTTAGTAGTGGGGTAGGGTGGACAAGGAGGACAGGGATGTCAGCGTTAGGACTCGTCGGACCTGAAGTCACTTTGTCGCAGTCGACGAGCAAACAGACATTGGCCAATGTGTGTACCAAGAACTTCAGAAATAAAAAGATAAGATTTTGAGTTTTTTGAAAAAACGTAAGTTTTTAACTTTTTTCTCATATATATATATAGCTTATTAGCATATGTACATCATTGGTAGTAACCGAGTGCTGCAGAGTATTTTTTTCTAGTTATTTGATCCAGCAGCCCTGCTGGCACCGGTTCACATTAGTCTGTGAGTGCTATGCAGTTTTTTTTCTGTTTTGTATCTATCTATCTATCTATCTATCTATCTATCTATCTATCTATCTATCTATCTATCTATCTACTGTATGTGTCTATCTATCTTTTTATATCTATCTTTCTATCTCTGTGTGCATTGTTTATCTTGCTGTTAGGTATGTTGTGTAGACACACACCATATACTTAACGCACGCTGAATAGTAAATTAACGTGTTAAGATTTCACTGGGGATTTCGTCGCAGAGTATTTGTCACATCTCTATACCCCAGGGTGAAAAGTTATGCTTGCAAAACGCTGCAGAGAGATACAAATTGATGCTGCTTCATATGCGCTGTTTAATTTTTAATTAAGACAGGGCCCCGGGCGATCACATTCCGGCTTTGAAGTTCTTGCAGTTTTGACATAGCTGGGTGGTGAAAATGAACAGATTATCGTGTCAAGTTCTGCATCTTCCAGAAGTCACTTTCCACATTCCCAGGTAGCATCAGCTGTCTGCTCAAAGGATTGTAGAAAAGCACAAGACAAGAGATTCCAGACCACTAAGTGCTCCCATGGTTGAAAGATTAAAAATAATCCATTATCTATCTATCTATCTATCTATCTATCTATCTATCTATCTATCTATCTATCTATCTATCTATCTATCTATCTACGGTATCTATCTATCTATCTATGATTCATAATCTGTTGCATATTTATATATTTTATAGAATCTACTGTGTATTTTTTTTTTCACAGATGGCAGTAAAATGATGAGGCCGACAGATTTCTCAATGTAAAAAAAAGAATACCAATACATTTACATTTGATTACCTTTATCTCCTTAAAGTGGCAATTTGTGCAATTAATAAAGATCAAAAAATCTTTTTACTTATTTGTCATATTTTAACAAAGATATTGTATTTTTGTCACTGTATTAGGTATTGGTATATGTTGGAATATATTTAATGCAACAACTCCATTCCTATATATGAGTGTTTAGTTGTTAGGTTTGTATGTTGTAGATAAAGTTAGAACAAAAAAAAAAGGAGGCTCACACAGGAAGAGCATGTGACTGTATCCAGTTTCCTGTGTCTGTATATGAGAGAAGAAGCAGCTGCAGATGCTGCACAGAGACTGAGACATATAAGATATGTTTTATTCCTGATCTATTAAGCTTATCATATTTGTTCCTGTTTGTTGCTGAATAAAGAAGCTCTGTTGTCACACGCTTGGAGAGTATCCTGAATAATCCGCTGCCAACAGGTTATGGGCCCAGAGTGACACAGAACCCCAGAGTTTCAAAAGGGACGGTGTGTAGTTAGTCCGCGCTGCTGCAAAAGACACAAAGCCCAAATCTTCAGTTACTTGGGGTTTAGTGGATCCATCCAACACGTTTCAAAGCCTGATATGCTCTATCATCAGGGAATGCAACATGATGACAGATATATTCCCTTTCGAAGGAGCATAGCAGGCTCTGAAATGCATTGGATGGATCCAATAAACCCGAAGTAACTGAAGATTTGGGCTTCGTGTTTTTTCTAGCAGCGCGGACTAACTACACACCATCCCTTTTGAATCTAAGGATTGCCTACCACACTGCACGTGGAAGTGTGTGTCTCGCAGCAGCTACCCTTATGCGTTTTATACTGGTTGTCTGTCACACAGCCTAAAAAGGTGAGCAGTTAAATTTAGCGGCTTCAGAGCCCCCCTCACATATAATAAGACCCTATTTGTGCTTGCTTCCTTTGCAGATATAAATCAGAACCCCAGAGTAACACAAAACCCCAGAGTAACACAGCAACAGAAGCCCAAAGAAAGAGCAGCACAGAGCAGCTGAGAAGATGTCCAATGGCAGCGAATCTATTAAGTTTACAGTGCAAAGCCTCACTAATCAGAACTACCAGTCTTGGAAATTTAAGGTGAAGATGCTGCTCTTAAGAGAAGGCACATGGAAATATACTCAGGAAAAAATGCCTCATGCATTACTAGATGATTGGCTAGAGAAGGATCAGAAAGCACAAAGCACTATCTCCCTCAGTGTAGATGATGATCAGATTGTGCATATATGCAAGTATGCAACTGCAAAGGAGATGGGGATGAGTTACAGAATGTGCATGAAAGATGAACTCTCAGCAATAAGCTTTATATCATGAGAAAGTTGTATTAGTCTAAGCTAAGTGATGGTCAGAATATGCAGGACTATATAAGAAACACCCTAGAGATTGGCTAGGGTCACACATGCCAATCAGTTTTTTTCCACTGGTTTCAATAACAAATCCTTTTTTTTGGCTGTTTTTTATGCCTCCTGTGCAGCTAAACATTTTTTGGACTTTGCCATTTTTTTCCCAAAAATGCTTGCAAAAACGGATCCGTTATTTTACTGCACCAAAAAGATGGATCCGATTTCCCATAGGGCCCCGTGTTACAAAAACGGATCTGTTTTTTTACTGCATCCAAAAACGTTGCTTGCAGCATTTTTTGGGTCCAGTAAAAAAAAACAAATCGCTTTTGTTAACAATGCAGTCACACTTGATCCCAGGATCGATTTTTAGCATGAATTTTTGGACTTAGAAAAATAAAGTTAAAAAACTGTTTAAAAACTGATGCCAATAATGGCTTATGTGTGACCCTAGCCATTGTGGAGTGTCTTGGGGGTATTGGAGAAATTAAAGACTTTCTTGTTTCTGCACTTCTATTAAGTGGTCTTCCAGAAAGTTATGACACACTTGTGACTGCACTAGATGCACGGCCAGTTGATGAGCTCACACTAGAATATGTTAAAGGCAAGCTTGTGGATTAATTTAAGAGAAAACTGTAGAATGTAAGCAGCAGTAATGAATGCAGAGCATAAACAGCATTAAAGACTCAGGACTTCCCTAAAAATAAGAGCAATCTAAGAGAAACTCAGGAATGTTTTGTCTGTAAAAAGCCTGGCCACCTTAAAGCAGACTGCAGAATTTGGAAAGCAAGAGTGAGTCAGCTTAAAAAGCAGAACAGTCATCAAAAGGTTAAAACAGCTTTAAATGAAGATTCTGCATGTGTTGAAGCTGCATTTAATGCCAGTACAGGCCCATCTACAAAGCATATATGGTGCATAGATTCTGGTGCAAGCAGCCATATGACAAATAACAAGGATTACTTCACTGACCTTGATGAAAGCAAGTCAGAAAAAGTTGTCTTAGCTAATGGTCACTATATGACTTCAGAATGAGTAGGAGAAAGCTAATTCTACTGTCCAGTTTCCTCAGCACAAAGCAGAAAGATCCCAATAAGGGCTCGGACTCACTCTCCTAGTTACATGCGAATCTCTCAGACGAGACTCGGAAGAGGCTGGAGCAGTGACCCTGAACGGCCTCTCCCTCTTTGGATGGGGAGTGTGGAGCAGCACAAAACCACAATCAGCTGACAGTCCCGTCCAGACAGGGAGAAGTTGTTCAGGATCACTGCTCCAGCCTCTTCCGAGTCTTATCTGAGAGACTTGCATGTAACTTGGAGAGTGTGTTTCCAGCCTAAAGGATGTTCTCTATGTTCCCAGCCTTGAAAGCAATCTTCCGTCAGTAAAGAAGCTCATGCGAAAGGGGAATGTAGTTACTCTTAAAGACAACAGCTGCATCATCTCAAAGAAGGGTCACACTCTTGTAGAAGGAAAAATCCAAAATTTACTTTATCAGCTAAAATGCAAAGAAAGAGTGTACAGTGCTAGACAAGATCTGCATAAGAACTGTATCCATGTAAAGTATGGCACAGACGTCTTGGGCACAGAGACCCAAAAGCAGTAAGAAAGCTAGCTCAACTTGCAAATGATATTGAAATCAACCAGTGTAGTAAAATGATGAAGTGCACTAGCTATCTTAAAGGGAAAATGTCAGAAAATCCTTTCCTAAAGTAAGCACCACTAGATCTGCACAGCCAACGGATTTGATACATAGAGATGTTTGCGATCCAATGACTTTTCAAACTCCAAGCAAGTAGAGATATATTCTCACATTTATTGATGACTACTCCAGATATACAGTTGCCTACCTACTTCACAGTAAGGATGAAGTTCCACAGAAACTTGAAGAATATCTTGCTGTAGTGTTTAACAAATTTGGAAGAATGCCAAAAGCCCTGGGTGCAGATAATGGGACTGAATATACAAGTGGTAAGGTGCAAACCGTTTTGAAAAAGAACGGAATCATGTTCCAGACTACCATTCCATACAACCCAGAACAGAATGGCATTGCAGAGAGAAAGAAGTGCACTCTCTGTAAAAGTGGAAGACGTTTGTTTGAGGCGAATCTACCTACAACGTATTGGGGAGAAGCCATCATCACAGCTTGCTATCTTCAAAACAGACTGCCAGGTAAAGCCACAAATAAAACTTCATATGAGTGATAGAACTGTGAAAAGCCTAATGTCACGTTTCCAGAGGAAGGTGTCCAAGAGTGGACCCACTGGGCCATGGTACCGAACTCTCCTGGGTGAGCTGGTCCTAGTTTAACCAACCCCTATACAGGGATTGTCAGGGACAAGCACAGGGGGTCTAAATACCACAGCTGCTAGTATAAAGGGAGCGGCTCGTAGGGTTAGCCTATACTGTGGTATAGCTAAGGAAGATTTGAGGAATCAGAGCCCGAGGCTAGGAGAGCAGGAATGGGTCTACTGGAGGAGAGCATAAGGAGGTCCTGACTAACAGCCATAGAAGCAGAAGCTTACTAACTCAATAATCAGGCACCTCCCATCAGTGGAGGTGGCCTGATATACCAGAGGACAGACAGCTATTGGTCAAGGGGAGTGTCAGGTTGAGCCGTGCCTGCCCCTACACTCACAGGGGAGGAGTGCAACCGTGCCTAGTGCACCGCTGATTAGGTTCGACCATTGTAGTGTGCTGATGTGTGAGCCCGGTGGTCAGCAGACAGGAAGGGGACCCAGTGATGGCTCCGAGACACAGCACACCTGGACGCCGGATTCCCGATTGGTATCTGTTTAATGGCACTGCCAAATGACCTGGCGTCCTCCCCTGCAGCCTGTTTCAAAATTATGTTCCTCAGGGGGCAGAGCTATGGCGGTGACGTGGGGATTATAAGGGCTGTATCAGCCAATCATAAATCAGTGTTTGTATGACGCGCCTGTTGCCAGGGAGGCTGCGACTGCATCATCCGCAGCGTCATCGGACATGTGACCAGTCATGTGACTGGTGTTTACATCTGATGGAGACGTTGCCCAGATGCATGGAGGCAGCGTCCGCAGCAGCAGGCGCGTACACGCGCTGGCAGAGGCTGGCTGGTAGATCTCGCCCTCGGGGGCAGTCTGCTTCCTCCAGCCTCATCCTCAGCCCAGCCTCAGCTCCACAGAGACTGGATTATCTGTCCACCTGACCACAATAAGCCATACACTCCATAGCGTTGGCATTTAAGGAAGAATGGCCAGAAAAATAGCCTTTGCTTTCTACAAAATTGGAAGGTTTGTTTTGAGTTTAACAAAAAAAAAATGTGGGAGACTCTCTAATTTATGAAGGAAGGTGCAGTGGTCAGATGAGACCAAAATTAAATTGTTGGCGTCCAAGGTACACGCAATGTCTGGTGTCAAAGCAACACAGCTCATCACCCCAAGAACACCATCCCCACAGTGAAAAGTGGTGGCAGCATCAAGCTGTGGGGATGTGTATCAGCAGCAGAGATGGAGAAAATGGTCCGATTTGAGGAGATGTTAGATAGTGCGAAATTCAGGGATATTCCTGAGCAAAACCTGTTTTAGTCTGTCAATACTGGGAAGGAGGCTTGCCTTCCATCAAGATAATGACCCAAAGCTAAACAACACTTGAGTGGTTCAAGGGGAAACATGTAAACATATTGGAGAGACCTAGTTATAGCCTAGACCTTAATTCAATTTAGAATCGGTGGTCAGACTTGAATATCGCTATTCACCAGAGGAAACCATCTAACTTGAAGGAGCTGGGGCAGTTTTGCCTTGAGGAATGAACAAAAATCCCAGTGGCAAAATGTGGAAAGCTCATAAAGACTTATCCAAAGTGACTTAAAGCTGTAATTGTCACAGAAGGATAGTAATGACTTTAGAGGGGTGAATAGTTATGCACACTGAGATTTTCAGTTGTGTTTTCCTATTTGTTGTTTTCTTCAAAATAAAAATAAAACCAAATGTCCCCATGTAGGAATGGTCTTTATATAAACTGATGCAAATGTCAAGCCCCAGGCCCTGGGGAACTCGAGTACCAGGGTCGGTGGGTGTTCTCATGGGGGATGTCACGGGTGGCAGCGACTGATCCCGTGGCCTGGGTGACACTTCAAAAAGGGTGTATTTACAGGGAATAAGAGTTTGTCATGTGACGCCACCTGTAGTACCTGATGATGGGTCACTAGCACCGCCACAGTCTGCCGGAGGTAGATGGTAGTGCGGCTGAGTTGGCAAAGCTCCCTACAGGCGGAGCTATTCCTCCGGGGCAGTGTTTCTGCAAAGGAACAGATATATGTAGAAACTCCCACACAGGCAAAGTCACTTTCTCCCGGGTACTTTACTGTCAACTTTTAGCAGCATCAAACAAAGTTCACAGTCCAGCATCAGATGTTACAATAACAGGTAGCTCTACGGGTGGCTGCAAGTGGATCCCAGGTGGTTTGGTGGTACCCGTGGTGTACCTTAGTTGATGAACCCGTGTCCTTTCTTCCCCGCCTAGCATGGGCCTATACCCAATGGCTCCGTGTAGGTAGTATTGGGGGTTCTCTCCCTCGTGGTTAGGAAGCAGGTAGACCGCTGGCAGGGTGCTGTGGCGATATACGGACCACAGCAGCCGGTTGCCGACTGCAAAGATGGACTTTGGCCAGATCCTCGGGCCCGGCGTTCCCGTGGTGGACTGGAGATTTCCCTGGAGTATGGTCGCTCTACTCTCGGGATCTCCCTTTCTCTCAAGGGCCTCGACTCCGCTCATCGGGCACCCTCTTTCAGGATCTCCTCAAGACCCCTTCTGCTTTCCTCCGGCATCCGGGTAACCCTTCCGCCTCGGTCCACACTCTAACTTTAATCCTTCTCTGACTGTTCCGACCCTCTCCTTCTCTCACCGACTAGAGAGAGACTACTCTTTCTCCTAGCTGGCCATTCTGCTGAAGACTTACCGGGTAACCTCCCACTGCTCAGCTTATGTGGGAGTGCTGGGAATGGGTCCCACCCACCAACCTAGGGTCCACTTGCAGCTGGGGCTATTTCACCGCTTTTACGGGTGCAGTACCCCTCTGTGACGCCTGACTACGTGGGCCGCCACACAAACCCTCCAAAAAACTGTGAAATTCCAGGTTGTGAGGTAGCAAAACACAAAACATTCCGAGGAGGTTAATACTTTTACAAGCCACTGTATATTCAGACACTATGTGGTGGTAATATATGGTCATGGTGTGACGTTATTTATTACTTGTATGTGGTATTATGGGTCTTGGTAAACTGGCTTTTGTTCAGTACTAGAATGAGGATAATATTTCTTATTTGGTAACTACAACTGCATTGTTTAGAGTTACTACTTAGAAAATTATCATGTTGCCGAGGTTTTATAAAGAGGAGGGATGCCAACGTCCAAGTTTTGCTCTGGGGGCCCATAGGACTCTAGTTACTCCACTGAGTCTAGATTTAAAGGCTGCATTATCAGCTTGTATCTAAGATTCTCTTTTTTTTTTTTTTTTTTTTTTTTTTTTTTAAATCATGATGTTTTTATTTTTCAACCACATACAACATACAAATTGTTACAGATTTATCCTGAGGAGGGCACCTTTAGTTTACTTAACATATTCAACATATTAGTACATCTCCCAACCTCTGGTGAAGACATGTGGATGGGGTATGAACAAAATTTAAATATATATTACTATTAAATATCTATAACAAAAATTAACCGATTGGGTCCACAATCAGAGAGCCCCACCCACTGGGCAGGAAACCTAGTTAAGTTCCTTGGGGTGGTTTCACACTTGCATTTTTTTGTCTTGCATTAAATTCGTTCAAATCATGAAGCCTCTTGATCAGGCATGTGTCTCTATACTTAAAATGGAGCCGCAGGCACATGCATTTGCAAAAATCTTTTGGCGGATGTTTACCACTGCGTCTTTTTGACCTCCTTCCCCGGCACAATGTTGTGATTTTGGAGTTCGTCTAAAATCCTGATCCATCCGGATGAGTCCAAATGTGGCCATAATTGTAGTGTATTTCAATGGTGTCTGGATCCGGAAATGGGTGGATCTGTCCAATCAGATGTGTTGGACCACACTGAGAATGCTCAAAGATTCTTATCTACTACTTCCAAAGCATCTACATCATTACGAGGTCTCTCTCTCTAAGTCTCTCACTCGGTCTCTAACTCTCTCACTCTCTCTCTAACTCTCTTACTCTCTCCCTCTCACTATCTAACTCTCTCCCTCTCTCTAACTCTCACTCTCTCTCTAACTCTCACTCTCTCTTTCTCTCCTCCTAAGATGAGGCATCTGGCTACTGAGGTGGCACGCGTTTGCAGATGCAAATGCCCCCATTATGTCCCTGATCTGGCCGCAACGCATGTATGAAACCAGTCTTGGCATTATCCTTGGAAGGAATCTTATCTTTGGGTTTCGCAGCCATACATTCCATTCGTGTTCAAAGGCCTGAATCGCATTCATCTTTTCATATGAGCATGTGGTGTTAATGTCTGAGATGATGTCCTCTGTTCTTGGAATAGATGATTTCTTTCAGTGCTACGATATAGCTATTTTGGTGACTATTAAAATATGAGCTACTAGAATTCTCCTCTTAACAGGGATTAAATGTATGTTTACTAGAAGTAGCACTAATAAGTAGCACTAATAAGGATGAGGGTTGTATTTTTTCCTTCAGAAGTGAGGTTGTCACTCTAAAAATTGAGGTCCACAGGTTGTTAATCACTGGGCAATCACAAAGAATTTGGCGCAACCTCACCAACATAGTTTTGACACGATGGGGAGCATGTTATTAAATTTCATAGGAGTATAATATCGTCTAAAGAGGGTTTGGTGTAGGCCTCTAATATGTGCAAGTAAAAGACTTGTTAACGAAAGATAACGTACGAGTCCAGTCATGAATTGTGTAACTGGTTTTCATATCCGATTCCCAGGAAATAAAGGGAGTCGATTTTACGAACAAGTTTCTATTATTAATTATATAATCACGAATGCAGCGAGTGCCCCTTTTGAGACCGCACTCGCTGCGAGTCAATGTCGTCATGTGGATACGAACGAAGCATTGGCCGCGCAGCGGCCATTGCGAGTCGCTCTGAGGCGACTCGCTATGCCCGCGCAGCGGGCATGGCGAGTCGCCTTAGCAGCGCGAAGCATTGGCCGCGAAGCGGCCATTGCGAGTCAGAGACTCGCTCTGCTAGAATCCCGATGCATTGTGCATCGGGCACCCATCTAGTTATTAATAATGAAGTATATGGGTTTTCGCCTAGGGTCACATATAAAGGCCACTTTACACACACCAACTTCTGGGATCAACTTCTGAACAGATCTCTGGTTGCAGTGAAATCATGGACACATTGTTCTATTTTGTTGCTGTGTACAAATGGAACAATGTGTCCATGATTTCACTGCAAATTGCCAGTGAAATTGCCTAGCAATATTGCTGTGTGTGAAGGTACCTTTAAAGGCATCAGTTTTTCAACTTTAGAATTCTTAGTCTGGCTTCACACTGCAGTTTTTTCCCTGATCAGTGTCCATCCAGTTTGTGTGCCAAAACCAGGAGAGGAATCAGGAGAGGAACATGCAGAGAAAAACTGTAATTGAAGGATTGACACCTGTTCTGAGTTTTGGAGACACTCCTGGTTTTGGCACACAAACTGGATAGACACTGATCAGGAAAAAAACTGCAGTGTGAAGCCAGCCTAAGGCTGGGGTCACATTTATTAGTGAGATTGCGTTCATCCAGATCCAGATGCGGTGAACGCAATTGCAGTCCCACACATTTTTCAACAAAAATGCGTGGAGGGAACCGCAATGCAGTAACTGGATTGCTCAGGATATGTAATCCTGAGCAATCCGGTTACCGTACAGCTTGCTCATCCCTGCTACTGCAGGGATGAGCAAACTGTTATCAGTGTTTTAAAAGATTAAATTTTATTAATAAATGTGGCTATAATGTCTCTAGGGGGTGCCCACCCCCCTAGAGACATACCACCCACTCAGGTGGGCATGTAATGATTTCATTGCTGATGTACAGTAGCCAGCTCCTGTCGGCTACTGTACATTTTTATGAATGAAGCCGCCGGCTCCTCCGTGAGCAGCACTCATACTATACTTAATGTATGTATAGTATGTGCGCTGTCCAGGGTCCTGCAGGCTTATACACTAGATCTATGGGCTGCGCAGCCCATAGACCTACTGTAAATGCCTGCAGAACCTTGAATAGCGCACATACTATACATACATTAAGTATAGTATGAGCGCTGCTCACAATGGAGCTGGCGGCTTCATAGGGGTGATATTTACAGGGGACTATTTACAGTTGTTTGTCTGTCGTGACGCCACCTGCAGTACCTCTTGAGATGCCACCAGTGCCGTCACAGTGTATACAGTGCCGCCGAAGGTAGATGGTATAGTGTGGTATTGCGGCCAGTCCGCAGATAGGACTGGGACCTCTGGGGCAGCGTTCCTGCAAGGCAACAAGTTCATGCAAAAGGAAATTCAGCAGAGTCAAGTTCACTTCTCTCCGGGTACTTTACTGGAAACGTTTTGCAGCATTAGTTACAGTTCTCAGTTCAGCATTAAGATGTTATAACAGGTAGCTAACGGGTGGCTGCAAGTGGTTCCCAGGTAGTAAGATGGACCCCTTGGTGTGTGCCTTCATTCCCATCTACTCCTTCCTGCTTCCCAGTAATTGTACGAAGCCCGGCGACCTGAAATCAGCCGGACCTCCACTCTTCCTCTCACCCTTGCTGCCGTCAGGTAACCCTCTAGTGGCCGACCGCTGCCCTTAAGCGGTGCCTGGTTCCCTCTTCAGGTTGCTTAGGTGCCTGGTGAGACTTGCAGACTTCCCAGAACTCTGGATTCTCTGTGGTCCTATAGTATCCCACAGGTGCGGGCTCCGGTGCCCGGTAAGTTTCTGCACCTGGGAGCCCTTTCTCCTACTCCCTCTCCTGGTCCCTCAGCCGAGAGACCCTCTCCTTCCAGGACTCAAGGTCCAAAGCTTCTCTCAACCACCTCTTTGTTCCCCCTAGAGGTGATTTTATTCCCTCCCGGGTAACCTCCCACCATGTAATCTAGTGTGGGAGTGCTAGTGTATGGGTTCCACCCACCATCCTAGGTTCCACTTACAGCTGGAGTATCTGCACCTCTTTTACGGGTGCAGTACCCCTCTGTGATGCCTGCTTTGTGGGGCGCCACATTGATATGCCTAACTATGTGGACAGCATGTCTCTAGGGAGGGTGAGCACTCCCTACAGACTAGGGATGGGCAAATCTACTCGTTACTACTCGGTACTCGCCGAGTAGTAAGGGATTCGCCCGACTCGTTACTCTGCGAGTAATCACAGGGATTACTCGCACAGTAACGAGTCCGCCCCCCCCCCCCGGTCCTAAGTTAGGACTGGGCTGGGGGAAGCGAGCGGGGAGCGAAGGAAGGGAGGGTGGAGAAATACTCCTTACCTCTCTTCTGGCTGTCTGCTGTGTGCTCTGTGCTGGGCTCCGGGTCCTGCCGGCTGCGGCAGCTCCAGGGTCCTAGAGCCCGCCTGCTCTCCCTGTGTACAGACATGTATGTCTGTGCATAGAGATGATGTAGCAGAGCTGAGATTGTTCTCAAGCCTGCTATCCTTGTGTACAGACATGTATATCTATGCACAGGGATGTAGCAGAGTGGACATCGCGTTTTGGACTACGTCGGACGGAAGAGGATTTTTTAATTAAAGATGGAGTCCCTAATGGCTTTTTTTTTTATTTCTAATGAAAAAATATTTTCTCTGTGTTGTGTTTTTTTTTAAAACAATTTAATAGAAATTCATGGCGGTCATGTCTAATATTGGCGTGACCGCCATAAATTTCGGGCTTAGGGCCAGCTGATAATAAAAAGCTGGCCCTAACCCCTTTATTACCCAGTGAGCCACCCGCCACCAGGGTCACTGGAAGAGCGGGGTTCGGCGCCAGAGGATGGCACTTCAATGAACGCGCCATCTTCTGGGGCGGCTGCGGGCTGCCATTCGCAGCGGGGGGTGCCCAGAAAGCTTGGGCCTCCCTGCACTGTGGATTCCAGCCCCCAGCTGCTTAGCTGTACCTGGCTGGACATAGAAATTGCGCGGAGCCCTACGCTTTTTTTTTTAATTATTTCATGAAATTCATGAAATAATAAAAAAGGGGTCCCCTATATTCTTGTGTCTGGCCAGTTATAAATAGGCACCTGGGGGTTGGGGGCAGCCCGTAGCTGCCTGCTGGATCCGGCTGGTTACAGAAATACGGTGAAGCCCACGTCAATTTTTTCTGAAAAATCCATAAAACAATATAAATAAAAGGGACTGCATTTTTATTAACCCCTCCACCATGGTCGAGGGGTTAGTAAAGATGCAATCCTTTTTTAAGATTGTTTTATTGATTTTTCCCCCCTCAAAAAAATGAGGTGGGTTTCGCCGTATTTTTGTAACCAGCCGGATCCAGCAGGCAGCGACGGGCTGCCCCCAACCCCCAGGTGCCTATTTGTTGTACCTGGCCAGACACAAGAATACAGGTGAGCCCCCTTTTTTTTTTATTATTTCATGAATTTCATGAAATAATAAAAAAAAAATGCGTGGGGCTCCGCACAATTTCTATGTCTAGCCAGGTACAGCTAAGCAGCTGGGGGCTAGAATCCACAGCGCAGTGAGGCCCAAGCTTTCTGGGCACCCCTCGCTGCGATTGGCAGCCCGCAGCCGCCCCAGAAGATAGCGCGTTCATTGAAGCACCATCCTCTGGCGCTGAACCCCGCTTATCCAGTGGCCCTGGTGCGGTGGCTCACTGGGTAATAAAGGGGTTAGGGCCAGCTTTGTATTATCAGCTGGCCCTAAGCCCGAAATTTATGGCGGTCACGCCAGTATTAGACATGACCGCCATGAATTTCCAGTAATCAATAGAAAAAAAACACAACACTCAGAAAATTATTTTATTAAAAATAAAACAAAAAAGACATTAGGGACTCCATCTTTATTTAAAAAATCCTCTTCCATCCGACGTAGTCCAAAACGCAATCTCAGCTCTA
>JARQOC010000006.1:419265474-419332273 GCA_033576535.1 Allobates femoralis | reverse complement strand
GACTCAGATGACCTGCCCAATCATGTAGCAGACAACATAGCGTCAGGACTCCACATAGTCAAAGGGATAGGTGGACCGCGCTACCACACTGGCCGTTGGGGGAGGGGGAGACCTCCCACAGATATGCCTCTGAGACATAGAGTGACTGGGTCCGATTGGTTTTGGTACACAAGGAAATAGTTGGTGCCAGTACGGGACCGCGTGTCAGACACGGACAGCCCTGGTCGACGGTCCCCTTGACCGGTGGGTCCCGAGGACGGGGAGGCCCTGTCTCGAGGCCCCGGATCGTGGGCTTGTGTTCAACCCCACGGGCTTGAACAGAGGGGGGAGGTATGTGAGGATGCGACCCCGATGTGTCCCCTGACCGGTGTACAGCACATGGGGGATTGTATCTTTTGTACTGTGGCAGCACTCACATGGTTAACAGTAGTGAGATCTGAGCTGAGTGCTGATTGAAAGCTCTCACGCCCACCTGTGATGGGATAGGAGATGATATGAGCTGCCCTGGGCTGAGGAGTGGGTCAGAACAGGAGGAACTGCTGTATGAAGCTAACACAGCCTGGGAGCTCTCTCAGAGAGGACATTCATGAGACTAATGAGCGGACGGTGCAGAGAGAGAGTGGTTGTGTGCTGATAACACACGCCTAGCAGTGAGGACCTGGCCCTCACCAGTGGATCCGGCAAGGACAGAGCCTGTCCTAGGTACAGAGGTACTGTGTGTGTTGAATGAACAGAGTTGTACCGGCTGCGCCCCGGAACCTAGAGGTCTGTAATATACCTGAACTGTACCATTAAACTGTGTGTTGTGTGAACAGTTGCCTGGGTCACTGCCTTCCGTCGTGCCAATCCTAACCGCTACTGACTCACCGTCAGCCCGTGGACTCCGGTTTAGACAGGCTGTAGCTCCTTCCTCCTTGTCACGGGTGGGCCGCCCTGCCGGTAGTGGGGCCCGGTTGAGTGCAGATCAAAAGTGAAGACGTCTTGTAGGAACAGATTAAAGATTTAATTTATTCGTGACGCCACCTATGAGTAGTTTCGGTAATCGTTACCGACGCTGCGGAACCTCCGGGGGATGGACAGCAGCAAGATGGAACGCTCCCCACAGGCTGAGCGGTGATCCCCGGAGGCTGGAGCTGCTTAAGATGTTGTGCGGCAGCTGCGGTTACCTTGTAGTGCGGACGGACAGTTCATAAGGAAGCACGGACACAGAAAGTCTCTGCAACGGGTCTTTACTGTAACCAGCAGGCAGTACATGGTATACAGTTTACGGGTAGTGGACCGGGTGGACTCAGCAGTGATGGTGTCCCTCAGAGATCCGCAAGTGTTCCTCCATTCTAGCAAAAGTGTTTTGCCATTGTCGCCCAGGAATACCAGATCGGGTACGGGAGGCTGCTTCAATGCCCTATCCAAGATGTATGTTATGGATGTTTTGGGGAGCCTTGGATCCCTCAGTGGGTACACCGCTGGTTAGACGACTGGAAGTTGGCTGATGGTGGGGTGCTCCTGTGAAGCTGTTCCTCCACGCTTCTGGTTCGCGTAGCAGAGGTGAACTGCTGCCAGCTTCGGTACCAGTGAACCGGCTGTGAGTTGTGGGCACGGGAGTCTTTTGGAACCCGTGGTTAATGATGCCCGATCCCAGTTGTTGAGGCCTCAGGTGCTGACACCCGACCGGTGACGGCCCGGGGGCTGCACGGGGTGCGGAGCCCCCGCTCCTACTCCAAGTTCTAGACTGCTCAAGTCAAGTTCTAGACTCCTTCTCCTAATGAAT
The DNA here is from genome assembly GCA_033576535.1 of Allobates femoralis. Classification (NCBI taxonomy): domain Eukaryota; kingdom Metazoa; phylum Chordata; class Amphibia; order Anura; family Aromobatidae; genus Allobates; species Allobates femoralis. The sequence continues at coordinate 419,330,505 of JARQOC010000006.1, read as the reverse complement.
AAGGGTCTGTTCTCCCTACACACTTCCCTAGCACTCCGCCCACCAGGACCCTGGGTTGGCCCTCTGTTCTAGGTGATGCATGCAGGGTTGGATCTCAAAGTTAACCAGATCACTGCTGTGTCAGAGGATATTGCGGCTGCATTTATGGCTGCAATACCCTCTTGTGACGCACTCATTGCGGGGCGCCACACTCCCCCTTGGTTTAATACGCTTGTCCCCAAGCGTCACACTACCCACATTACAGAGGTTTTTATATTTTATAACAGGTAATACACTTTTATTAATGACAGGTCATTATGTTGCATAAAAGTGAAACAGTAGAATAAACAGGTTAACACAATGCGCGGACCCGGCGGGCGGTCGGCTGTCCTTAGGTGAAAGTTCAGGCTGTGGCCGCCAAGTCGCGGTGTTATTTGCAAACAGGAAGAAGTCTCTTGGTGAAAAGTTCAAACAACAAGTCACAGCATACATATCGCTCGTAGGTTACAATGTCCCCTCTATATAAGTCTCGGTTAGGATGCCCTCGCGGTAGGTTAGACTCCACATCACGGCGCCCCACGAACACTTCAGTACTCACACCCTCCTCCCTTACGAATCCCCACCCGGTGGCTAAGTTAAAGGTGCTCACCCGTCCGGTTTTACGGAACTCATCAGGCAATGGAGATTGGCGGCGGGCTTCAGCGCGGGCCTGCATGTTGGCGTGCAGCCGAGCGTGCCACTCCTCCCTTCGGATGCGACGTACCTCTTCGTCGGAGTGGTGCGGCGTGTGGATACAGTCACTACGGCGTGATGGTTGTTGAACAGCTCGAGCTTGGTGGGCAGTCTGGAGCAAAGCCCGGTTTAACGGAACCGGAGAAGATGTTGCTGCGGCAGCACCCGACCAGTGTACCCGAGCAGATCGCCCGGCAGAAGGATTCTTGGTGTCTCCCCAGGCGAACCCGGTGTAGAGGTCCTCAGCTGGGCTGTAGGTCTCGTCGTCATCATCCTCGATCTCTCCTTCGATGACTACGTCGGGCTGCTCGGCTGACGGAGATGATGGAACGGAATCCTCTGGGTCGATGGGTGGCTGTGCTGCAAAGTTCTCCTCGGGGTCGTCTTGCAGGACTTCCAGGCTGCCTGCCTCTTCTTCTGTAGCAGCGGGAAGTGGTGTTTCGATCCCGGTCACCAAGTAGGCCTCAGTAATAGCAGAGGAGGCCTCCGGTTCAGGGGAGAAACAAGCGACAGTCTCAATAATGTGGAAACTAGTCGCAGGTTCCGCAAGTGGAACCAGGTATATGTCGGCTTCTTCGGTGGAGCCTATTGGAAGCTCCGGCTCAGGAACGGGGTCGGCTGCGATTTCCATCGCTGGATCGAGCTGAGCTGTGGCCTCCACAGGGATGATACAGTCTATGGGCTCCGGTGACGAAGCAGGACAGGTGGTGGGCGACGGTGAGGCGGTTGAGAAGCTGGCGATGTCGTCTGGGCCTGGAGAAGCTGTACTCGGTCGGCTCTGCTGCATCGCATGATGGAGTCTTCTGCCTAGGGTCGCACTCCAGCTGCGAATCGTCCACTCCACAGTCTCAAGTAACCGCACCCGGAGGTCTTGTAGAGCCTCTAGCCAAAAGTCGGGGCTGCCGTCTACGGTAAGGGCAGAACCCGGACCCGGTTTGCCTATGGCTGCTCTGGCCTCCGCCTCGACCTCCCCCATTAGGTCTTGGAGTCTCGTGCTGGCCATTCTCTTCTTTGGAGGGAACCACACCCGTTCAATCGGTAACCGTTCTGGTCGAGAGCTGGTGAAGAAAGGTCTGCGACACTCCCATTTCCTCTGGGCTTTTGTAGTCCAATGGTGGGAAAAGTCTTTGGGGTCCGCCCCATGGTTGATTCGAGCAATCAGAGTGGACAAAGAGTTTGGCGCCTTTTGCCTTTAGCCCTCCCACGATGAGGGGCGCTGGCTCACCCCTGGGCTTGCATGTGGTGGATTCTTGTGGCGGGAACGACATCTTGGGCGCCATCTTGGCCCAACGGTGAAAAGGCAGGAAAGTTCTTTTAGGGACGAACAAAGTCCAGATTGTAGACAATAAAGTCATTTTCAAGCACATTATACCCGTTAGGGAACGGGCCTGCTCGTATCCTGTTCGTGACGCCATTTTCTGACTCACTGTCAGCCCGTGGACTCCGGTTTAGACAGGCTGTAGCTCCTTCCTCCTTGTCACGGGTGGGCCGCGCCTGCCGGTAGTGGGGCCCGGTTGAGTGCAGATCAAAAGTGAAGACGTCTTGTAGGAACAGATTAAAGGTTTAATTTATTCGTGACGCCACCTATGAGTAGTTTCGGTAATCGTTACCGACGCTGCGGAACCTCCGGGGGATGGACAGCAGCAAGATGGAACGCTCCCCACAGGCTGAGCGGTGATCCCCGGAGGCTGGAGCTGCTTAAGATGTTGTGCGGCAGCTGCGGTTACCTTGTAGTGCGGACGGACAGTTCATAAGGAAGCACGGACACAGAAAGTCTCTGCAACGGGTCTTTACTGTAACCAGCAGGCAGTACATGGTATACAGTTTACGGGTAGTGGACCGGGTGGACTCAGCAGTGATGGTGTCCCTCAGAGATCCGCAAGTGTTCCTCCATTCTAGCTAAGTGTTTTGCCATTGTCGCCCAGGAATACCAGATCGGGTACGGGGAGGCTGCTTCAATGCCCTATCCAAGATGTACGTTATAGATGTTTTGGGGAGCCTTGGATCCCTCGGTGGGTACACCGCTGGTTAGACGACTGGAAGTCGGCTGATGGTGGGGTGCTCCTGTGAAGCTGTTCCTCCACGCTTCTGGTTCGCGTAGCAGAGGTGAACTGCTGCCAGCTTCGGTACCAGTGAACCGGCTGTGAGTTGTGGGCACGGGAGTCTTTTGGAACCCGTGGTTAATGATGCGCGATCCCAGTTGTTGAGGCCTCAGGTGCTGACACCCGACCGGTGACGGCCCGGGGGCTGCACGGGGTGCGGAGCCCCCGCTCCTACTCCAAGTTCTAGACTGCTCAAGTCAAGTTCTAGACTCCTTCTCCTAATGACTAAGGGTCTGTTCTCCCTACACACTTCCCTAGCATTCCGCCCACCAGGACCCTGGGTTGGCCCTCTGTTCTAGGTGATGCATGCAGGGTTGGATCTCAAAGTTAACCAGATCACTGCTGTGTCAGAGAATATTGCGGCTGCATTTATGGCTGCAATACCCTCTTGTGACGCACTCGTTGCGGGGCGCCACACTACCTTACAGTCCATATATACAGAATAAGAGAAGTGGTACTGTGCAGTGTCCATATATACAGGATAAGAGAAGTGGTACTGTGCAGTGTCTATATATACAGAATAAGAGAAGTGGTACTGTGCAGTGTCCATATATACAGAATAAGAGAAGTGGTACTGTGCAGTGTCCATATATACAGAATAAGAGAAGTGGTACTGTGCAGTGTCCATATATACAGGATAAGAGAAGTGGTACTGTGCAGTGTCTATATATACAGGATAAGAGAAGTGGTACTGTACAATGTCCATATATACAGAATAAGAGAAGTGGTACTGTACAGTGTCCATATACAGAATAAGATAAGTGGTACTGTGCAGTGTCCATATATACAGGATAAGAGCAGTGATACTGTACAGTGTCCATATATACAGGATAAGAGAAGTGGTACTGTGCAGTGTCCATATATACAGGATAAGAGAAGTGGTGCTGTGCAGTGTCCATATATACAGAATTAAGAAGTGGTACTGTGCAGTGTCCATATATACAGGATAAGAGAAGTGGTACTGTGCATTGTCTATATATACAGAATAAGAGAAGTGGTACTGTGCAGTGTCCATATATACAGGATAAGAGAAGTGGTGCTGTGCAGTGCCCATATATACAGAATAAGAGAAGTGGTACTGTGTAGTGTCCATATATACAGAATAAGAGAAGTGGTGCTGTGCAGTGCCCATATATACAGGATAAGAGAAGTGGTGCTGTGCAGTGTCCATATATACAGGATAAGAGAAGTGGTACTGTGCAGTGTCCATATATACAGGATAAGAGAAGTGGTACTGTGCAGTGTCCATATATACAGGATAAGAGAAGTGGTACTGTGCAGTGTCCATATATACAGAATAAGAGAAGTGGTACTGTGCAGTGTCCATATATACAGGATAAGAGAAGTGGTGCTGTGCAGTGTCCATATATACAGAATAAGAGAAGTGGTACTGTACAGTGTCCATATATACAGGATAAGAGAAGTGGTACTGTGTAGTGTCCATATATACAGGATAAGAGAAGTGGTACTGTGCAGTGTCCATATATACAGGATAAGAGAAGTGGTACTGTGCAGTGTCCATATATACAGGATAAGAGAAGTGGTACTGTGCAGTGTCCATATATACAGAATAAGAGAAGTGGTACTGTGCATTGTCTATATATACAGGATAAGAGAAGTGGTACTGTGCAGTGTCCATATATACAGGATAAGAGAAGTGGTACTGTGCAGTGTCCATATATACAGGAATAAGAGAAGTGGTACTGTGCAGTGTCCATATATACAGGATAAGAGAAGTGGTACTGTGCAGTGTCCATATATACAGAATAAGAGAAGTGGTACTGTGCAGTGTCCATATATACAGGATAAGAGAAGTGGTACTGTGCAGTGTCCATATATACAAAATAAGAGAAGTGGTACTGTGCAGTGTCCATATATACAGAATAAGAGAAGTGGTACTGTGCAGTGTCCATATATACAGATAAGAGAAGTGGTACTGTGCAGTGTCCATATATACAGGATAAGAGAAGTGGTACTGGGGCAGTGTCCATATATACAGGATAAGAGAAGTGGTACTGTGCAGTGATCCATATATATAGATAAGAGAAGTGGTACTGTGCAGTGTCCATATATCAGAGAATAGAGAAGTGGTACTGTGCAGTGTCCATATATACAGATAAGAGAAGTGGTACTGTGCAGTGTCCATATATACAGATAGAGAAGTGGTACTGTGCAGTGTCCATATATAAAATAAGAGAAGTGGTACTGTGCAGTGTCCATATATACAGAATAAGAGAAGTGGTACTGTGCAGTGTCCATATATATACAGGATAAGAGAAGTGGTACTGTGCAGTGTCCATATATAGAAGAATAAGAAGAGGTACTGTGCAGTGTCCATATATACAGAATAAGAGAAGTGTACTGTGCAGTGTCCATATATACAGATAAGAGAAGTGGTACTGTGCAGTGTCCATATATACAGAAATAAGAGAAGTGGTACTGTGCATGTCCTATATACAGGATAAGAGAAGTGGTACTGTGCAGTGTCCATATATACAGAATAAGAGAAGTGGTACTGTGCAGTGTCCATATATACAGAAAGAGAAGTGGTACTGTGCAGTGTCCATATATACAGAATAAGAGAAGTGGTACTGTGCAGTGTCCATATATACAGAATAAGAGAAGTGGTACTGTGCAGTGTCCATATATATACAGATAAGAGAAGTGGTACTGTGCAGTGTCCATATATACAGAATAAGAGAAGTGGTACTGTGCAGTGTCCATATATAACAGGATAAGAGAAGTGGTACTGTGCAGTGTCCATATATACAGAATAAGAGAAGTGGTACTGTGCAGTGTCCATATATACAGAATAAGAGAAGTGGTACTGTGCAGTGTCCATATATACAGAATAAGAGAAGTGGTACTGTGCAGTGTCCATATATACAGGATAAGAGAAGTGGTACTGTGCAGTGTCCCATATATACAGAATAAGAGAAGTGGTACTGTGCAGTGTCCATATATACAGAATAGAGAAGTGGTACTGTGCAGTGTCCATATATACAGAATAAGAGAAGTGGTACTGTGCAGTGTCCATATATACAGAATAAGAGAAGTGGTACTGTGCAGTGTCCATATATACAGAATAAGAGAAGTGGTACTGTGCAGTGTCCATATATACAGAATAAGAGAAGTGGTACTGTGCAGTGTCCATATATACAGAATAAGAGAAGTGGTACTGTGCAGTGTCCATATATACAGAATAAGAGAAGTGGTACTGTGCAGTGTCCATATATACAGAATAAGAGAAGTGGTAGCTGTGCAGTGTCCATATATACAGAATAAGAGAAGTGGTACTGTGCAGTGTCCATATATACAGGATAAGAGAAGTGGTACTGTGCAGTGTCCATATATACAGGATAAGAGAAGTGGTCTGTGCAGTGTCCATATATACAGGATAAGAGAAGTGTACTGTGCAGTGTCCATATATAAGAGAATAAGAGAAGTGGTACTGTGCAGTGTCCATATATACAGGATAAGAGAAGTGGTACTGTGCAGTGTCCATATATAAGATAAAGAGAAGTGGTACTGTGCAGTGTCCATATACATACGAGAATAATGTCATAAGTAGCGATAGGATGTTGTGCAGTGTCCATATATACAGAGATAAGAGAAGTGGTGCTGTGCAGTGTCCATATATACAGGATAGAGAAGAGAGTGGTGCTTGGTGCAGTGTCCATATATACAGGATAAGAGAAGTGGTGCTGTGCAGTGTCCATATATACAGATAAGAGAAGTGGTACTGTGCAGTGTCCATATATACAGATAAAGAGAAGTGGTACTGTGCAGTGTCCATATATACAGAATAAGAGAAGTGGTACTGTGCAGTGTCCATATATACAGGATAATGAAAGTGGTACTGTGCAGTGTCCATATATACAGATAAGAGAAGTGAACTGGATGATAACGTGAGCAGTAGTCCATATATAGAAATAAGAGAAGTGGTACTGTGCAGTGTCCATATATACAGGATAAGAGAAGTGGTACTGTGCAGTGTCCATATATACAGAATAAAGAAGTGGTACTGTGCAGTGTCCATATATAGAGAATAAGAGAAGTGGTACTGTGCAGTGTCCATATATACAGAATAAGAGAAGTGGTACTGTGCAGTGTCCATATATACAGAGAATAAGAGAAGTGGTACTGTGCAGTGTCCATATATACAGAATAAGAGAAGTGGTACTGTGCAGTGTCCATATATACAGATAAAGAGAAGTGGTACTGTGCAGTGTCCATATATACAGAATAAGAGAAGTGGTACTGTGCAGTGTCATATATACAGGAATAAGAGAAGTGGTCTGTGCAGTGTCCATATATACAGAATAAGAGAAGTGGTACGTGCAGTGTCCATATATACAGAATAAGAGAAGTGGCTACTGTGCAGTGTCCATATATACAGATAAGAGAAGTGGTACTGTGCAGTGTCCATATATACAGATAAAGAGGTAATAGCATAATTGAGGTACTGTGCAGTGTCCATATATACAGAATAAGAGAAGTGGTACTGTGCAGTGTCCATATATACAGAATAAGAGAAGTGGTACTGTGCATGTCCTAATACAGAATAAGAAGTGTATTGCTGCCATATATACAGATAAGAGAAGTGGTACTGTGCAGTGTCCATATATACAGGATAAGAGAAGTGGTACTGTGCAGTGTCCATATATACAGAATAAGAGAAGTGGTACTGTGCTGTCCCGAGAGTGTACCATGATAATACAGGATAAGAGAAGTGGTACTGTGCAGTGTCCATATATACAGATAAGAGAAGTGGTACTGTGCAGTGTCCATATATACAGGATAAAGAGAAGTGGGTACTGTGCAGTGTCCATATATACAGAATAAGAGAAGTGGTACTGTGCAGTGTCCATATATACAGAATAAGAGAAGTGGTACTGTGCAGTGTCCATATATACAGAATAAGAGAAGTGGGCTAACTGGTGCGCAAGTGTCCATATATACAGAATAAGAGAAGTGGTACTGTCAGTGTCCATATATACAGAATAAGAGAAGTGGTACTGTGCAGTGTCCATATATACAGGATAAGAGAAGTGGTACTGTGCAGTGTCCATATATACAGAATAAGAGAAAGTGGTACTGTGCAGTGTCCATATATACAGAGATAAGAGAAGTGGTACTGTGCAGTGTCCAATATATACAGAATAAGAGAAGTTGGTACTGTGCAGTGTCCATATATACAGGATAAGAGAAGTGGTACTGTGCATGTGTCTATATATACAGATAAGAGAAGTGGTACTGTGCAATGTCCATAATACAGGATAAGAGAAGTGGTACTGTGACAGTGTCCCATATATACAGAATAAGAAAGTGGTACTGTGCAGTGTCCCATATATACAGATAAGAGAAGTGTACTGTCAGTGTCCATATTATACAGGATAAGAGAAGGGTGTACTGTGCAGTGTCCATATATACAGGATAAGAGAAGTGGTACTGTGCAGTGTCCATATATACAGAATAAGAGAAGTGGTACTGTGCAGTGTCCATATATACAGGATAAGAGAAGTGGTACTGTGCAGTGTCCATATATATACAGAATAAGAGAATGTGGTACTGTGCAGTGTCCATATATACAGGATAAGAGAAGTGGTGCTGTGGCAGTGTCCATATATACAGAATAAGAGAAGTGGTACTGTGACAGTGTCCATATATAACAGATAAGAGAAGTGGTGCTGTGCTAGTGTCCATATATACAGGATAAGAGAAGTGTGGTACTGTGCAGTGTCCATATATACAGGATAAGAGAAGTGGGGTACTGTGCAGTGTCCATATATACAGGATAAGAGAAGTGGTACTGTGCAGTGTCCATATATACAGGATAAGAGAAGTGGTACTGTGCATGTGTCCATATATACAGAATAAGAGAAGTGGTACTGTGCAGTGTCCATATATACAGGATAAGAGAAGTGGTACTGTGCAGTGTCCATATATACAGAATAAGAGAAGTGGTACTGTGCAGTGTCCATATATACAGGATAAGAGAAGTGGTACTGTGCAGTGTCCATATATACAGGATAAGAGAAGTGGTACTGTGCAGTTGTCCATATATACAGAATAAGAGAAGTGGTGCTGTGCAGTGTCCATATATACAGAATAAGAGAAGTGGTACTGTGCAGTGTCCATATATACAGAATAAGAGAAGTGGTACTGTGCAGTGTCCATATATACAGGATAAGAGAAGTGGTACTGTGCAGTGTCCATATATACAGAATAAGAGAAGTGGTACTGTGCAGTGTCCATATATACAGATAAGAGAAGTGGTACTGTGCAGTGTCCATATATACAGGATAAGAGAAGTGGTACTGTGCAGTGTCCATATATACAGAATAAGAGAAGTGGTACTGTGCAGTGTCCATATATACAGGATAAGAGAAGTGGTACTGTGCAGTGTCCATATATACAGAATAAGAGAAGTGGTACTGTGCAGTGTCCATATATACAGGATAAGAGAGTGGTACTGTGCAGTGTCCATATATATAGAATAAGAGAAGTGGTACTGTGCAGTGTCCATATATACAGAATAAGAGAAGTGGTACTGTGCAGTGTCCATATATACAGAATAAGAGAAGTGGTACTGTGCAGTGTCCATATATACAGGAATAAGAGAAGTGGTACTGTGCAGTGTCCATATATACAGATAAGAGAAGTGGTACTGTGCAGTGTCCATATATACAGGATAAGAGAAGTGGTACTGTGCAGTGTACTATATACAGATAAGAGAAGTGGTACTGTGCATGTCCATATATACAGAATAAGAGAAGTGGTACTGTGCAGTGTCCATATATACAGATAAGAGAAGTGGTACTGTGCAGTGTCCATATATACAGGATAAGAGAAGTGGTACTGTGCAGTATCTGACCGTATATGCAGGACAAGCTATAACTACATGGTAATTACTGCTTTTCTCACTTTGTCATACACCCACCATATTACAGTGACAGCCCGTCCTGAACGTTCACCTTCGCAGGTAAGATTACAGCTTTGAACATAAAAGAGTGCAGAGTGTTAATATGATCGGGCTGTCAGTCTCTGCGGGCAGAAGATTTCATAATATCTACATGAAAGCAATCGACGTGTCAGGTGGTTGTTATCGGCATCTCTCTCCTGACATTGCACCACTCTGCCCTTAACCCCTTAATCTTCCTCAAACCCCTCATTAATCTCAGAAACAATAGCACGACACGTAAAGCAACTTTAGGTAGCTGCCTCCACTGTTTGGCCTGTCTGAAGGCAACTCGACAACTACGAGAGACTGCAACAGAGTAAGTCACTGCACTAATCTCTGCTCCACATCATCATCATACAGCAGGTATAGAACTGCAGCATGATAATGTGACTCTGTATGGTGTCTTCACGTACTATCCAGGGACAGAGTGCTGGCAAGCCGCTGTATCTTAGGCTAGGACCACACTTAGCAGGTGCCCCACGTTAAACGGATGCCATTACTGCAGAGCCCAGTCTGCAGTAACGCACAACGGTAACATCAGGTGCTTCCTGTGATCACTGCTACATAGTAACCGATGTATACCAGAATGAACCTACACAGGAAGCCCAGGCAGTGCGCTTTTGCAAGACGCACAGGAAAAAGTTGTCAGAATGTTTTCCTGTGCGTCCTGCAAAAGCGCACTGCCTGGGCTTCCTGTGTAGGTTGCATTCTTGGTATACATCTGGTTACTATGGAGCAGTGTTCACAGGAAGCACAAGAGGTTACCACTGTGCGTTACTGCAGGCTGGGCTCTGCACTAACGGCATCCGGTTAACGTGGGGAGCTGGTAAGTGTGGCCCTAGCCTAAGCCTATAATCATGCCTCCTGGGAGGAGCTGGCCATGGACTGATGTCTATCAGACTTTTCCAGTAAGGATCACAAGATATGTTGATTTTATTGTTCACAAGTTGAAGGGGGATATGGGATGTACCAGAGTGTCACTTCCAGCCTATTTTCATAGGCCATAATGCGATCATTTAAACATTACCATTCAATGTTCTGCATCTGTGGGGCAAGGGGGTGCATAGTTGCTCCTATCTAAGTGGGGTTTCCCAATACACATCCAGCAGACAGGGCAGGAGACTTGGCTTCTCGAACAATTAGCAATTTGTTAATGTTAGTAAGGTGGTGCTTCGAATTGGAAGTGAGTGGGTCTGTTGTTAGACTATGTCCTGAAACCCATTGATGGGCTATAGAAACTGGAGCTGGATACACTTACTACAGTCATGATCTCTAACTTCTGGATTTTAAGAGCTATCCAAGGACTATTCTTGCAGACTGGACCTGGATACATGCGCTATGGTTGTGATATCACCCTCATCATCTCCCGCCTTCTTGTAACCTCCTGCTCTCTGGCCTCCCCTCTAGCACTCTTGCACCACTCCAGTCTATCCTAAACTTTGCTGCCCGACTAATCCACCTGTCTCCCCGCTATTCCCCAATCTCTCCTCTCTGCCAAGCCCTTCACTGGCTCCTGATTTCTCAGAGATCCCAGTTTACAACACTAAGGCTAGGGTCACATTTGCAATATGGCCCTAGCCTGATGCAGCACTAAATAATTAGAAATTTCAGCCGCAGCGCATAGCGTTAAGGCAACAAAGCCCTATAGAAATCTGATGTTTACCTTTGCAGCCCACGCCACACAAAGCTCTCGGATGTGCACTTTTGGGCAGCGCACAGGAAAACGCTGCAGACCGCATTTCCTGTGTGCTCAGCTAAAGTGCACTTCCTGGAGCTTTGTGTGCGGCTATGCGCTGCAGCTGAAATTTCTAAGTATTTAGCGCTTGCGTCAGGCTATGGTCATAACAGAAATGTGACCCTAGCCTAACTATGACCTAAAGCGTTCACAATCTGTCTCCTCCATACATCTGTGACATGGTCTCCTGATACCTACCCTAATACTACCTGCGTCCACTCACGATCTCTTCTTATCTCTTCTTCACAAAACCGCATACAAAACTTCTCACATGCATCCCCATACTCTCGAACTCTCTGCCCCAACATAACAGACTCTCACCTCCTCTGGCAACCTTTAAAAGAAACCTGAAGACTCACCTGTTTCGACAGCCCAACCTGTGTGGCTCGTCCACCAACACCCACACAACTTTACCCTCTCCTAGCGTATCATCACCCATCCCCTGTGACCAGGAGGCCGCATAGGGAACTGAAGACAGGTAGGAAGGAAGACGGTTTACACAAACACCCTCACAGTATCCCACACACCACTAGAGGCAGCACCCAACCCGGAGCCCGGGACTCTAGGCGGGCGAGGGGTGGTGGGTTTAGAGAACAGTGGGTGGGACAGCAAGCAGGTCAGGTGATAGATGGTAATAATAGAGAAGGGGAGGAGGAAGGAGTCAGTAGGCCGAGGTAGGCTGAGCAGAAAAGACCAGAGGCACACGTCCTGGAGGAGTGGGGTGAAGGAGCGCAGAATCTGAAGAGCCAGTGTAGCCACAGAGAGAAAGCCCATCCGGAGCCAGCACCCCAGGAGTGTGAGGAAAGAGAGGACCAGCAGCACTGTCCTAGGAACACAGCTAAGCCGACCAACTGCAAGCGGAGTAGCCTTCTGTATAGAACCTGAGTCACACGGTTGGAAGGGAGCCTGATAGAGCCTTGGTACTAAAGGACTATTGGAGGCTAGGCTAGTGGCAGAGTTTCGGCTCTGAAGGGGACCGACGATCCACCCGGTTTCCCCAGATTAACCGACGGGGAGCTCCAACTCCAGGTTGGAGTTCCTACCCAAAGAACAGGCAGCTCAGTGGCGACCACGAGGACTCACAGGGTCCGTGCCACCGCTATACTGTCCGGAGACATGCGCACAGTGAGAGAGAAAGAGAGAGTAAAGCCTGGAAAGGACAGAGAAGGAGTGAGGGGTTACAGAGAGGAACAACCTGGCTGCAGGGAGTAGAGAGGAACCCGGAGGGGAAAGCTTGTAACCCGTGTAAAGAACTGTGACTGGACTGCTGTACTGAAAGAACTGCAAAGTAAACACGGTGAACCCTGCCTCTGACTCCCTTGCATGATTATCGACTACCTGCATGATTCCCCCCAAAAGGATTGCAGAGAGATCCGCCTGGAGAGCCACTGCCTGTCAGCTCTGGGCACCAAAAGCAAGAAGGTTGCAGCAGCAGGACAGTAAGTGAACTGCACCTGCTACAAGCTTACACCATACACTTTAACATCACTGCCCCGGGAACCCAGTTCTACCCGTGGAGAACTATTCCATCTACAGCTGCTTTAACATCATCCCCGGAGGTTCTGCAGCAACGGTGGTCCCATTACTGACCACAAGCCGTGGGTGGCGTCTCGACAAACATTTAATCCCCTGTAAATATTCCCCTTTTACTTGCCAGGGCCCGGGAACCAGGACCCCCGTGACATCCCCACAGCAGCGACCCGGTCCGGTACCGAGTACCCCATCCCAGTGGGCTCAACATGAGCCCTCACGGACAGAGTCCTCTCTCATTCCGTACCTGTATGCCATTTGTAGTCCATGTACCTTGTATTTGTCTTTGTATACCCCTTCCACATGTAAATCGCCATAGAATTAATGGCATAATAATAATAACAATAATAATAATAATAATATCCATTGTCCGGAGGAACTTAAGAACTATTGTTGTCAGCTGGTTTCTAATCTTGTGGACTGGGGGTAATGGATTGTGGTTGTCTACCTGGAGTTGCTGTAATACCATTTAGGAATACAAATAAAAACTGTTGCATCGTTAACCCGCTTAGGTGATTATTACAACCCACAACTTCACTTCTTCACATGTCCCAACTTTGGTAGAACAGAAAGAGGGACAAATTATGCAGCACATATGGCAAATTTTGACCACACCCCTAGCCAAACCTAAAGTCACATTAATTTATAATTTCTTTCTACCTTGACAGAAAGAGGTATCTGAGGGACTGTTGTAGTGAATGACATTCAGTAGACTCCTGAGACTTCTGAGTATAGACTTAAATCCGGCTCTATCCTGCTGAATCTGGGACAGTTGGGAGTAATAGCTAAGGCTAGGGTCACATTTGAGAGGTTACATCCGTTTGAGGGATGCATTAAAGGATGCTTTTTCTCCCCTTGCCATTTCCATGACATGTATGTTTATTTTTAGCGCATGCGTTAACACATGCATTAATGCATGGTACATATATGTACCATGCATTAACGCATGCGTTTCCCACAGACTCCCATGTTAAAAAAAATGGATGCGTTTTCAATAACAGGCCCAAAAATGCTGCAGACTGCGGTTTTGGGTGCATTACCAAAAACGCAAAGCGTCAAATGCATTGCACTTTTTGCAATGCGTTTTTTGCATTGGAGGCTATGGGTGCGTTAATTAATGCGTTTTTCAACATTTGCACATAAAAATAGCGTATGCATTTATCAAATGCCTGATGCAAGTCTGACCCTAGCCTAAGGGAATCATCAAAATTTGCAGCTGCATGTGTAAGTAGGAAAACAGATATTCGCGTTCCATCCTGAAGACACCAGCTGCACTGATTTATTGTGGTGTGAATTGTGTCATGTGTCTTTAGATATATTGTATCTATGTATGTAATGTGAACTGTGATATAATGCAATGTGTATTGCCATGTGTTATAACAGGTATAATGTAAGGTATAAGATATAATAAGGTATATCATTGTTATAGATAAGAAGTATATAACTGTTATGTAAGATGTTTGGTAAGAGAGTTCTGCCCAGCCACAGACTGTAGGGCAAGTAATAGTTAAGTGTTGGGTGGCGCCCATGCGGTCTGGTCGCCACAGTAGAATTTAAGGTCATTGATACGAATGCCAAGTCTGAGGAGAATTCAGATATCCTATGCTGGACTCCCGAAGCAGACACACACTACCTGAACTCTTATCAGGGTGCTGGGCACAAGAAGGCCTGTCGTAGGTTGTGACAGGCTCTTGTTAAGGTAGGGATTAGCAGTAGTGGGTAATAGGCAGCGGCGACAACAGGAGTCACTTAGAGACAGTGAAAGAGAGCAGAAGTTTGCTCCAGGCCGAGCAGCAGCACAAAGCTGCAGGAGGGGTGCCAAAACCCAAAGCTGCCAAATGTTTAGGACTAGAGATGAGCCACCACCCTAGTGTTCGTGTTCGATTCAATTCGTCGAATCAGCTGGGTGTTCTACGAATGTTCGTCGAATGCCCGAAATATATATACATACATTGCGGAAGTGAAATTAAGTAAAATAAAGTGTTAAAAATAAAAAAAATGCATGCTCACCTGTCAGCGGTTCACCGATGGCTTCGGCAAGGTCCTGTTGCTGATAGGACCTGTGGTGACGTCAGTTATCGTGGGAACTCCGGTCACATGACCGGAGTTCCTGAGATAACATGACGTCACCACAGGTACTATCAGCAAGAGGACCTTGCCGCAAAGGTTAAAATAGACATTTTTATGTTTTTGGACACTCTCTTTAAGTAAAAGGTTTCCAAAATATAAAAATGTCTATTTTAACCTTCCAGCAAGGTCCTCTTGCTGATAGGATCTGTGGTGACGTCATGTTATCGCGGGAACTCCGGTCACATGACCCAGAGTTCAAACCGGATTCTGCCGGATTGTACCGGCCCTGGTGTAATCCGGCGCCCCATAACATGGGGCTCTATGGTGCCGGATTGCAACGGATCGGTACAATGCGGGAGAATCCGTTTTTCAAACCGGTTTTCTCTTTTGGACGCCTTCCTGCCGGGATTTTCAAATGAATAGCTGACTCAGGTCAGCTGTTCAATTGAAGTAACAGTGCTGTCAGGTTCATGTGAGTTCATGCTTGCCTGCATGAGCTCACATGAACTTTCCCATGGGTGCACAGCTCTGCTACATCTCTGGTGGAGGTTCTCTAACAGAGATGTAGCAGAGCTAAAGAAGTTGGATTGGACTACGTCGGACGGAAGAGGATTTTTTTAAAATAAAGATGGAGACCCGTGTGTTTTTATTTGTTTTTTTCAAATAAAAATAATTTTTCTTGGTGTTGTATTTTTATTTAAGCAATTTACTAGAAATTCATGGGGTCATGTCTAATATTGGTGTGACCCCATGAATTTCGGGCTTAGGGCCACTAATAACAAAAAGCTGACCCTAACCCCTTTATTACCCAGTGAACCACGGCACCAGGGCCCTGGAAGAGTTGGGTTCAGCGCCAGATCATGGCGCTTCTCCATCTTCTGGGTGCGGCTGCGGGCTGCCATTCACAGCGGGAGGTGCCCAGAAGGCTTGGGCCTCCCTGCGCTGGGGATTCCAGCCCCCAGCTGCCTACTGTACCTGGCTGGACATAGAAATCGTGCGGAGCCCCACGCATTTTTTTTTATCATTACATGAAATTCATGAAATAATAAAAAAAAAGGGTCTCCCCTATATTGTTGTGTCCGGCCAGAAGATGGCGCATTCATTGAAGCGCCATGTTCTGGTGCTAAACCCAGCTCATCCAGGGCCCTGGTGCGTTGGCTCACTGGGTAATAAAGGAGTTAGGGCCAGCTTTGTATTATCAGCTGGCCCTAAACCCGAAATTCATGGTGGTCACGCTAATAGTAGACATGACCGCCATGAATTTCTAGTAAATTCTGTCAAAAAAAATACAACACAGAGAAATTTTTTTTAGAAATAGCGCGGAGCCCCACACATTTTTTTATATTATTTATAATTCATGAAATAATAAAAAAAGGGGCTCCCATATATTGTTGTGTCCAGCCAGTTACAAATAGGCACCTGGGGGTTGGTGGCAGCACGTCGCTGCTTGCTGTATCCGTCTGGATACAAAAAATACGGTGAAGCCCACGTCAAATTTTTTTCTGAAAAATCCAAAAAACAATATGAATGAAAGGGACTGCATCTTTATTAACCCCTCGCCATGGTTGATGGGTTAATAAAGATGCAGTCCCTTTTTATAGGATTGTTTAATGGATTTTTCAGAAAAATTTTGACGATGGCTGCGCCGTCTTTTTGTATGCCAGCCAGATACAGCAGGCAGCAACGTGCCCCCAACCCCCAGCTGACTATTTGTACCTGCCTGGACACAGAAGTAACGGGAAGCCCTTATTTTTTATTATTTCATGAATTTCATGAATAAAAAAGAAAAAAAATGAGTGGGGCTCCGCACAATTTCTATGTCCAGCCAGGTACAGCTAGGCAGCTGGGGGCTGGAATCCCCAGCGCAGGGAGGCCCAAGCCTTCTGGGCACCCCACGCTGCAAATTGCAGCCCGCAGCCGCCCCAGAAGATGGCGCGTTCATTGAAGCGCCATGTTCTGGCGCTGAACCCAACTCTTCCAGGGTCCTGGTGCCGTGGCTCACTGGGTAATAAAGGGGTTAGGGCCAGCTTTTTGTTATCAGCTGGCCCTAAGCCCAAAATTCATGGGGTCACGCCAATATTAGACATGACGCGCATGAATTTCTAGTAAATTGTTTAAATAAAAACACAACACCAAGAAAAACAGCTTCTACAACTGCCGAATTTGAACCAAACTATTCGAATTCGGCGAATGACTCGAACACTGCCAAAAACAACTCGAATTTGAGATTGGTGAACAATTCGAGTCGAACATCGCTCATCTCTATTTAGGACTTGCAGTGAACTGAAGGTTATTGAGCTGAAAATGCAGTAGCCACACTGTGGGACTATCCAGGGGCACAGCAACTACCAAAGGACTTGAGAGCTGTATGGGTCCAGCTGCTCATAAAGATAATGTGTTGCTGCCTACCTGGTAGTCACCCACGAGGGAGTGAAGAGAACACAAGAAAGCTAAAGGCCCCTAGAACCTCATCCCAAGGAGAAGTCAGCTAGTAGGCCATATATCCATCCAGCATAATGGTCCCTAGTTCTTCTCAGACTGACCAGACTGCCGGCCCAGTGAACCAGTACTCTGGACTTGCTACTGAACTGAAAAGTAAAAGGTAAAAAAGAAGAGACTGCCTCCTTGCTTTACTACTGCTACCTCTCTGCACTCCTTTCACTACAAGCCTCAAGATCTTCTACACCATCTTACACCCCCAGGGGCTTGCTCTGGCCAAGGAGAGTATACCACCTTACTGCAACAACATCTATCCACTGTAAGTAACTATATGTAGCGCCAGCCATTCCCGGCCAGACACCTCACTGGAGTCACGGATTTCACAAACTATTTTCTCCTGTAAATATTCCCCCCTTTCCATATGCGGGTAGGGCGACGGCTGCTGGGCATCTCCACCGGGATGTAGACTGTCTGACTGGTTGCTGAGTACCCCGACCCCTGCGACTGACACATTAGGACTATCCCACAATGGGAGGAGTTGTCCTCCAGGGCAAGAGACAGTTTCCTTTTAGGACTGCAGCCAGGGCCCTACTAGTTACAAATACGACATTCAAGTCAGATTGTTTGTCAAGGCCACATGCAGTTGGTGACTCATGGCAATTGCAATGTTGAGACCAAAGTGAGATAGAGTGATTTTCTTGTGTTGACTGAAACATCGGATGGGAACAAATGGAGGGCTAGATACCTACCTTCAGCCTGTTCCAAGTCTCATCCGTCAAACTCGGATGTAAGTAGCAGAGTGTGTCCAAGCCCTTAGCAGGTGTCTAGGAGCCTTCTTCTCCATCCCTGCCTTAGTGATTGGACCTCCTGGAGTCCCTCCCATGTGAGGGAAGGAGATGTGGACCCACTGAATGGGAAGGAGACCATCAAAGAGTATGCCGTTGTGTTGGCCTGGGATGTGCTGGAGCTCACAGATCCTGAAAAATTGGGAACAACCCAGTGGGAACAAGAACTATGTTTGATGTTATGCTGTGGAACCGAAATTGTGCCTCAGATACTTGCCACTATTTCACATGTGAAGTTGTGACTAAAGAACTGTGGAAACTCTTTGTTAAAAATCTGTTGTTTGAAAAGCACTTTTGGTTTCAGTCTCAGACTCAACCAAAGTCTGGTCCTTGCCTGCCTAAGGCAACGGCTATATGCGTTCTGCTAAGAGGTATGACATGCTGTATGCAAGTCCACACACCGAGCCAGGACAATGTTTTCATGAGGGCAACATGGGAGTACGGAGTCAACTCCTAACCTACGACTACCGCCCTGCACCACTGTACACGTGCACCGCATACTTTCTCCATCATTATGTAATATTTAGGAGGTACGGTTAAGCTGAAAAACAATCATGGCTGAAAGTGTTGACACCCCTTAAAATTGTTCTGGAAAATAAAGTGTTTCTCCCTGAAAATTTGTGCAATTACAAATGTTTTGCCACATGCATGCCTATTTGTTTTGTGTGTATTGGAACACAAAAAAGAGGCAAATTGGATATATTTCCACAGAAAACCTAAAAAATGGTCCAGAAAAAAATAGTTTGCACCTTTCCAAAAACTAGGGGTAAACGGCTTTGTTTTAAGCATATGATGCTCATTTAAACTCACCTGTGGTAAGTAATAGGTGTGGGCAATGAAAATCATACCTGAAACTAGATAGAAATGGGAGACATTGACTCCATCGTTGCATCGTGTGTCTGTGTGTGTCACACTGAGCCTGAAAAAAATGAAAAAGAGGAAAAGAGAATTTTACGAGAACATGAGAACACAAATTGTTGAACAAATATGAAAAACTGAAGGTTAGAAGTCAATTTCCAGAGATCTTAAGTTTTTTTGTCAATAGTGTGTAACATAATCAAGAAGTTTACAACCCGTGCTAAATAAACTCCCTGATAGTTGATAGCTGAAATAATGATGACATTTTGTAGTGCAGTATAGTCCAGAAGGAGGCTAAGTAGCCCCAATAAAGTTCCAAAGAAATTCAAGCTGTCCTGCAGGCTCAGGTGGCATCAGTGTCAGCACAAACTATCTGTCCACATTTAAATGAAATAAAATTTATTGTAGAAGACCAAGGAGGACGCCTGTCACACCAGATTTGGTAGCAGGGAGTCATGCACATGAAGGAAACATTATCACAGTCTCTCTGTAACAGCACCTCCATCCAGCTGTTTCTTGTACAGGCTAGGACTCCAAATGCACAATCCCTAATGCCACCTGCACAAATAGGAGTATCCCTAGCTGCAGGACTAGTAGATGACTGCTTGGACTTTGCTACCTTATAGGCCATCAAGAGTTTCCTGTACCTTTTAAGGAACCAGAGGTGAGGTTGCTAAGAACAAGAACCGCAATTTGGAAAGCATAGAGAGGCAGATGACTCAAATGTGACACTGTGGAAGCAGGGATGGTGTACACCTGAGCTATCCCTCCAGCTAGGAAATTTTAGGTCAAACCCTATCCCCAAGATTCCCCCTGAAGGTGGGGATGCCTTGGTCTTGTTTTGAACTTTACTAGGCACCTGGATTAGACTCAACTAGATGCTCCCCCGAAGGGAGTGCAGGGTTTGAAGAGCAGGAAAACACGCAGAAAACCCAGACAAAGTAACAGGTATAGTACCCTTCTAGATCTCCAAATAGAAGCTTCGCTGCTGCCAGAGCAATAACACCACAGCTGAACAACAGCAAACATCACAACAGGGAAATACACATGCTGTATCACTGGCATAGAGTGAGGTCTGAGGAGAGAAGATATAGCAGAAGGGGAAGGTAATTACAGGCCGCAGCTGAAGGCTAAGAGACTACTTCATCTAGCAGTGAAATGCTTTTTAGTCCCTTTAGTTTAAAACTGTTAAGTGAGCTCCTGCAAATAATTAAAATTATGTCCAAATCACCTTTTTTCTCTTTTTTATGTTGTTCCAATACACACAAAGGAAATAAACATGTGTATAACAAAACATGTAATTGCTATCATGTGTGATATTACTGATGCATCTAAGAATAATACATCATCCTTCTAGAGACTTTACACCTCCTCTCATGTCCATGATTGTCTGGGCTCATCTCTGGGGTCGCCATTGTTTCTGTGCAGAATAATACTTTGTTCCTGAGAGCAGCTTCATTACATGAGAAATCTGTCTCCATCTCTGGATCACGCAGTCATTATATGGGATGAAATTGTCACTTGCTCAAAAATCTTTCCATCAAGATAAATGTAGAGTTAATGTTTCCCCACAACTGTCAAAATGGTGAACTGGCCCTTTAAATCACAAGAAACTGCAGACAGGCGTCACACTGCTAATACCTGACACTTTAATTATGTCTGTACTTAGAGGGCCAGTTCAGGCCTATGTAAATAAAGGTTAGTAATTATACAAGGAAAAAGTCTGAAATTTGCTTGCTGTCAATGAATATGGAATATTGTTATGACATCCAAACACTGACTAGCTTTCGTGATTTCGTTCTGTCCACACAGCTGCAATTTCTATCAATGTATCAGTGTAATATTTCCAAGAACCAGATACTTCGAAGAATCATCGCGATCTTTGGGCGTAGTATTTGGAGAACAGAGGCGGACGCCACAAGACCATTATAAACCACAAGCACTTGCGGGCTCTCAGGGTTTGCACTGAACTATGTCCACCCTGTGATAATTCCTAGGATATTTAGTAAGCATGAGAGAGTGTGAAGTGCGGGCTGGGGCATCACAGCCAGCCCCCGGACACTTGGCAGATCGCTGCTTATGTTCTCCTAAGGGCACACATTTGTGTGTGTTGAAAGCGTTCAGGTCTTTGAAAATGAAGAGTATGTGATGACAGAAGCATCAGATAACCCGCAGTGATACAACCAGATAGCAGCATCACTCAAGATAAGACGTGTACCCATATTCCCACCAGCTCCCAAAATTCTCTCAATAAACTCTGCCAACGGACACAATTACTCCAATACTGGCAATTACTGCCAGCACTTAGGTACTGCAATTAAAACGTTTTCAAACTGGGGATACATGTTAAATCACTTTATAAATACATCACTTAACTGATCTGGATTCCTGTACTGATCCTGAGTTATATCCTGTATTATACTCCAGAGCTGCACTCACTATTCTGCTGGTGCAGTCACTGTGTACATACATTACATTACTTATCCTGTACTGATCCTGAGTTACATCCTGTATTATACTCCAGAGCTGCACTCACTATTCTGCTGGTGCAGTCACTGTGTACATACATTACATTACTTATCCTGTACTGATCCTGAGTTACATCTTGTATTATACTCCAGAGCTGCACTCACTATTCTGCTGGTGGAGTCACTGTGTACATACATTACATTACTTATCCTGTACTGATCCTGAGTTACATCCTGTATTATACTCCAGAGCTGCACTCACTATTCTGCTGGTGCAGTCACTGTGTACATACATTACATTACTTATCCTGTACTGATCCTGAGTTATATCCTGTATTATACTCCAGAGCTGCACTCACTATTCTGCTGGTGGAGTCACTGTGTACATACATTACATTACTTATCCTGTACTGATCCTGAGTTATATCCTGTATTATACTCCAGAGCTGCACTCACTATTCTGCTGGTGCAGTCACTGTGTACATACATTACATTACTTATCCTGTACTGATCCTGAGTTACATCCTGTATTATACTCCAGAGCTGCACTCACTATTCTGCTGGTGCAGTCACTGTGTACATATATTACATTACTTATCCTGTACTGATCCTGAGTTATATCCTGTATTATACTCCAGAGCTGCACTCACTATTCTGCTGGTGCAGTCACTGTGTACATACATTACATTACTTATCCTGTACTGATCCTGAGTTACATCCTGTATTATACTCCAGAGCTGCACTCACTATTCTGCTGGTGCAGTCACTGTGTACATACATTACATTACTTATCCTGTACTGATCCTGAGTTACATCTTGTATTATACTCCAGAGCTGCACTCACTATTCTGCTGGTGGAGTCACTGTGTACATACATTACATTACTTATCCTGTACTGATCCTGAGTTACATCCTGTATTATACTCCAGAGCTGCACTCACTATTCTGCTGGTGCAGTCACTGTGTACATACATTACATTACTTATCCTGTACTGATCCTGAGTTATATCCTGTATTATACTCCAGAGCTGCACTCACTATTCTGCTGGTGGAGTCACTGTGTACATACATTACATTACTTATCCTGTACTGATCCTGAGTTATATCCTGTATTATACTCCAGAGCTGCACTCACTATTCTGCTGGTGCAGTCACTGTGTACATACATTACATTACTTATCCTGTACTGATCCTGAGTTACATCCTGTATTATACTCCAGAGCTGCACTCACTATTCTGCTGGTGCAGTCACTGTGTACATATATTACATTACTTATCCTGTACTGATCCTGAGTTATATCCTGTATTATACTCCAGAGCTGCACTCACTATTCTGCTGGTGCAGTCACTGTGTACATACATTACATTACTTATCCTGTACTGATCCTGAGTTACATCCTGTATTATACTCCAGAGCTGCACTCACTATTCTGCTGGTGCAGTCACTGTGTACATACATTACATTACTTATCCTGTACTGATCCTGAGTTACATCCTGTATTATACTCCAGAGCTGCACTCACTATTCTGCTGGTGCAGTCACTGTGTACATACATTACATTACTTATCCTGTACTGATCCTGAGTTATATCCTGTATTATACTCCAGAGCTGCACTCACTATTCTGCTGGTGGAGTCACTGTGTACATACATTACATTACTTATCCTGTACTGATCCTGAGTTATATCCTGTATTATACTCCAGAGCTGCACTCACTATTCTGCTGGTGCAGTCACTGTGTACATACATTACATTACTTATCCTGTACTGATCCTGAGTTACATCCTGTATTATACTCCAGAGCTGCACTCACTATTCTGCTGGTGGAGTCACTGTGTACATACATTACATTACTTATCCTGTACTGATCCTGAGTTATATCCTGTATTATACTCCAGAGCTGCACTCACTATTCTGCTGGTGCAGTCACTGTGTACATACATTACATTACTTATCCTGTACTGATCCTGAGTTACATCCTGTATTATACTCCAGAGCTGCACTCACTATTCTGCTGGTGGAGTCACTGTGTACATACATTACATTACTTATCCTGTACTGATCCTGAGTTACATCCTGTATTATACTCCAGAGCTGCACTCACTATTCTGCTGGTGGAGTCACTGTGTACATACATTACATTACTTATCCTGTACTGATCCTGAGTTACCTCCTGTATCATACTCCAGAGCTGCACTCACTATTCTGCTGGTGGAGTCACTGTGTACATACGTTACATTACTTATCCTGTACTGATCCTGAGTTATATCCTGTGTATTATACTCCAGAGCTGCACTCACTATTCTGCTGGTGGAGTCACTGTGTACATACATTACATTACATATCCTGAGTTACATCCTGTATTATACCCCAGAGCTGCACTCACTATTCTGCTGGTGGAGTCACTGTGTACATACATTACATTACTTATCCTGTACTGATCCTGGGTTACATCCTGTATTATACTCCAGAGCTGCACTCACTATTCTGCTGGTGGAGTCACTGTGTACATCTCCATAACCTTTAGTGTATCGTGTCAAATCACTATGATGCCCACTGTCTTACTATTTTGTTTTTGACTAGTGAAGAAAGTTGCTCTTCCTGTAAGGAGAAATTGCTTATGTATGCACTTCAGAGGATTGAACACAATTCCGGCTACCATAACTAGTCATAGTTATGGACTTCCATTTTTTTTCTATCACATTTCCTAATGTACCTGTCTCCTGATAACGGGCTGATATCCAGGTGCCCACTATGAAAGACTACGGGAAGGGGAGCTTCAATCCTTCAAGAAATGTGAAGAATCCCAGACCTTGAATATGTTCGCAGGGACTTGTCTAACTGACTTGTCTTGTTGAACTGGACACTTTCCTCCCAAGACCTGCCTGACCCCTGCAAAAATTACTAGGCTTCAATTTTCATGGTCTGACAACTCTCCTCAGTGTCCCACTCATTACAGTGATATTATCTTGTCAAAGTCTGAAGGTTTCCCATTAACTGCTTCACCCGAACTGGATGCCTTGTCATATGGAAAAATATAGAAAGATTTTATGGAAAAATATTTAAATCTGTCCTCAGTGGTTGATAATGTGGTGCCCCTGCGTCTTGGTCGCCACAGTGATACTGCACCTACTCCATAGGTGTGGTGCCATTCGTCTCAGGTAAGACAAGGGCACAAACCTGAGACTCACACACCCTACATCCAACACCATTCACAACTCAAGGCCAGGAGATGCTGACAGAAAGAGACCCCTCTAGGCATTCCCCATCTGCTGGCTGGAGGAAGGAGTAGTTCAGGGTGGGGGGAGTGAGAGGAGAGTTAGTAGTGAGAGAGACAAAGACAGAGAAAAATGGAGTTCTAGGGTTCACTGGAGCTGGGGAGGAGTGGGACCAGTGGGTAGGTCACCACGGAACCAAGTCCAGGGAAAACCCTGAATCCACAGCTGACGTCTAGGTCGTGGTGGAGGATCTAGCTGCATGAGGGGACCAGCCCTAATCTGCTGTGAAACAGCACATTCAAGCCAGGAAACCAGAGGCTACTGGTCTGCACGAGTAGTGACCAACCCCATGTACACTCCCAGGCACAATGGCTTCAGAGGACAAAGAGGACTTGCTTGCCGTCACTCATCAGGGTCTTCAGTCACCTGCCTTGGTTTTGTAGCACAAAGGCACAAGACAGGGTAAAGGAGGAAGATCAGCGCAGAGAGACAGAGAGCAGCAACAAAAGGTCTACCAAAGGGAGTCTCAGTGTAGTGTCCATGGATTATCTGGGGGATGGTCAAGCTGCAAGCTGGAAGAGTTCAGTACCAGGCTGGGTCTGCACAGAGCAAGTTACAAACAAGTAAAAAACCTGGAAAGAACTGTGTCCTGTGTTTTCCTGCTTCATTCCGCACCCTCCTTGCCGCACATTGCACCATAACTACCACCAACATTTTTCAAATAGACTTTATACAAGATCCCAGGGGCCCGCTCTGCCTGTGATGAGTGCTCCATACATGCTGCCTGTCCATCTATCCCCTGGCAGCCTAAATAGCAGCGCAGGTCATCTCTGACCACAGGTGGCGTCACAAAGAACTTTATTATCCCCTAAAAATATCCCCATTAATCTGCTGAGACAGGGCCACGGAGCTGGGCGAGAGCCACCGTGACTTTTCCAAGAGACCACCGTCTCGGCTACTGAGTACCCCAGGCCCTTACGACCATTGAAATACATTTTTAATGGCTAACTGAAAAGGTGGTAGAAAATAGCTGTTGAGACTCTATGGCTATGTTCACACTGCTCGTTTTTGATCCATATTTTGGGGTGAGTGTTTTTTCTCACTTTTTCTGCTGCAAAAGAGGATCAGTTTTTAAGAATAAAAAAACACATTGTCAAACAATACGGGGTTTATGTATTTGTATGTTTAATATACATTAGATATAATAAAATAACAGCAACATTGTGCAAATACATATAACTGAAGAGCATTAATACTTTTTTATGTTTCCTTATCTTTTGTTTCTTTCCATTTCTAATTTTGCCAGTTATTTCTTTTTATCCCTTTCTTTTCATTTTTACGTCTATAATACTTTTCTGCTGCACTATTAGGCAGCAGCTTTTTTCTATATCTACAGTCATGGCCAAAAGTTTTGAGAATGACACCAAAATGATATTCTCACATGATCTGCTGCCCTCTGGTTTTTATTTGTGTTTGTCTGATGTTTATATCACATACAGAAATATAATTGCAATCATATTATGAGTACCAAAAGGTTATATTGACAGTTAGGATGAGTTAATGCAGCAAGTCAATATTTGCAGTGTTGACCCTTCTTCTTCAGGACCTCCGCAATTCTCCCTGGCTGATCTCAATCAACTTCTGGACCAAATCCTGACTGATAGCAGTCCTCCATTCTTGCATGAACCATGCTTGCATTCTGGCAGAATTTGTTGGTTTTTGTTTGTCCACCCGTCTCTTGATGATTGACCACAAGTTCTCAATGGGATTAAGATCTGGGGAGTTTCCAGGCCATGGACCCAAAATCTCTATGTTTTGTTCCCTGAGCCATTCAGTTATCACCTTTGCTTTATGGCAAGGTGCTCCATCATGCTGGAAAAGGCATTGTTGGGCGCCAAACTGCTCTTGGACGGTTGGGAGAAGTTGCTCTTGGAGGACATTCTGGTACCATTCTTTATTCATGGCTGTGTTTTTAGGCAAGACTGAGTGAGCTGATTCCCTTGGCTGAGAAGCAACCCCACACATGAATGGTTTCAGGATGCTTTACAGTTGGCATGAGACAAGACTGGTGGTAGTGCTCACCTCTTCTTCTCCGAATAAGCTGTTTTCCAGATGTCCCAAACAATCAAAAAGGGGATTCATCAGAGTAAATGACTTTACCCCAGTCCTCAGCAGTCCACTCCCTGTACCTTTTGCAGAATATCAGTCGGTCCCTGATGTTTTTTCTGGAGAGAAGTGGCTTCTTTGCTGCCCTCCTTGAAACCAGGCCTTGCTCAAAGAGTCTCCGCCTCACAGTGCGTGCAGAAGCACTCACACCAGCCTGCTGCCATTCCTGAGCAAGCTCGGCGCTGCTGGTAGTCCGATCCCGCAGCTGAAACAGTTTTAAGATACGGTCCTGGCGCTTGCTGATCTTTCTTGGGCGTCCTGGAGCCTTTTTGACAACAATGGAAGCTCTCTCCTTGAAGTTCTTGATGATGCGATAGATTGTTGACTGAGGTGCAATCTTTCTAGCTGCGATACTCTTACCTGTTAGGCCATTTTTGTGCAGTGCAATGATGGCTGCACGTGTTTCTTTAGAGGTAACCATGGTTAACTGAAGAGAAACAATGATACCAAGCACCAGCCTCCTTTTAAAGTGTCTAGAGGTGTCATTCTTACTTAATCATGACTGATTGATCGCCAGCCCTGTCTTCATCAACACCCACACCTGTGTTAATGGAACAATCACTAAAACGATGTTGGCTACTCCTTTTAAGGCAGGACTGCAATGATGTTGAAATGTGTTTTGGGGTTAAAGTTCATTTTCTAGGCAAATATTGACTTAGCAAGTAATTGCTGTTAAGCTGATCACTCTTTATGACATTCTGGAGTGTATGCAAATTGCCATTAGAAAAACTGAAGCAGTAGACTTTGTTAAAATTAATATTTGCGTCATTCTCAAAACTTTTGGCCATGACTGTATACTATATCACATGACACTACAAAAAGCTGTCCAGAACATGACTATTTGTATCCGTTTGGGTACAACTATTACAACTTACACTATTTACATCCTTATCTTTGATAGTTTAATGGGGATCCCTGTGAGGATGAGTGGCAGAAATTGCCATATCATTACCCACATCTACCATTGAGTATGATATTTCAACTTCTTTTATAACAAACTTATATGTAATGCTGGCCTGGATCTTCTTTCTTTCTTTATATACAGGCCTTTTATTATTCTTTAAAATAATGACTTTGCATATAAAACTAGCGCTCTCTACATAAAAGCATACACTTTTTGCTTTGTAAGTTGCACAGCTCTGCTACTTATAGAAACTTACACTAACAAACACGGTCTCTATATTAATTACTATTCCCCTTATATGTACCACCAGTAAAACTTAAAAAGCTAAAAATTCAGATCTCCCTTTTCCTAGTGTTCTTTCCTCTATTGTGCCGCTTGTATGCCGAAATTCGCCTCTATTTACACTGTTGTTTAGCAATAGACTCCAAAACTCGCTCCTACCGCCCGTTTCCGCTTTGCGCATGCGCCGCAGCCATATGCATACTCTGTTGAAGCCGCATACATCCGGGCGCTTGCGCACTATTGCACTATCACCTTGGCTTTTTGGTGTGGTCTAACAAAATTTGATTGATTTCTTCCTTATATTGATTGGTGACTACTTTTTGGTGATCGCTCTTGTTCATACATGTTGTATTCTTTCTCTGAAATTTACATGTTGGCACTGACATGTTGGAGCTGATCCCTACCTCATAATTTTGTGGTGCCCTCAGTCCCCCGCCCTTTCTCTTGTGAATCAAAGGACAAATTCTCACTGTAGACTCTTCCATATCATTACCCACATCTACCATAACAAAGCCTCGTCCAATGGACGTAAGAGTGTCCTGAAATCCATACTACTTTAGGACCTAAAACAAAAACAAATTAAAAATGAAAGCACAGATCTGGCCTAATATAGAGCCTAGCACGCTTTGAATTTCACCTCCCAATTTTTTGAATTTTACTAAAACTAAACCGTACCTGGGTAGCCGTGGTAGCTGCTCCAATGCGGAAAGAGTGAGTAGTGATCCTCAAGTGACCCAGCTGCAACCTACCCAAACATTACTTCAAAACCTCCCGCAACTGAAATACCGTCCCCAGCTGCCTATTCCCATGAGTAAACAACGGACCATGCCCTGCAGGGCGATCCCTCAGCCATTCTGGCATGTTAGCGAGCTCATGTATCTTAGTACCAACCCCTTTACCAAGTTGATCAGTCTTAGATTTACATACCCAAAAAGGATGTGATGAGCCCCGATAGAAACATTAGGCACCGAGAAACTCGATACCTTGGCCTTGCTGTAGGACAAAATTCCCCCTATCCGGAACACCCCAACAAATGGTACAACAAAGCAAGTTCGGAATAAGGAACACTCAAATTTATTGAAACAGATATCCTCAAGAATTTCCCACAACCGACATAACAAAGACACCAAAATCGGTCGCCTACTGTCAGGTTGAAATGGATGTTTCCTAAAAGCTTTCAAAAATTGACGGACAGGGAACAAATTTAATTACGAAGGTAAACCATTTAATCTGAGAAAAAAAGAAATTCCATAAAGAAGTTTATTCAAACTTGCAAACCTTGCACCATTGGGCTCATTTAGAAAAAACAGCGCAAAATCAGGGTCCACTACCCAAGAATGCTGACTATGAGTCGCACAAAAATTTTGTCAGTCAGACCATGCCGCAGCACAAACTGCCCATGTAACTCGGGAAACGGAGTCCCGTATACAATCAAATATTAAGTAAGAATTATGTCCCAAAGGCTCATCGGGCAAAGGGCGTCCATCGCCGGAACCTGGGACAGATGGTTGGCTCTTAAATGCTGAGAAAGAAAGTGAACGGTCTGATTAAACTGTGTAGGGCCATAGGCCGCCTTAAGCCAGATATTTTGTGACAAGCAGGTTAAGACTAATTTACGCAGTTCCCTGCACACAAAAGGACATTTCGAAGATAAGGTATTGATTGAAATAACAGAGCTTAAGCAATCAAAATGCCAATTAATCTGCTTATTCTCTGGTCACCCCACAAAGAAAACAAAACACAAAAACCGAAGACTGCAAAAAACCGTGAACCACATTCCGGTTGAGCGGAGGAACTAGCCAATCACCAGGCCAAAAACCCGTGCACCACTGGGACCCAAAAAACAAAACAGAACAAAACAAAGATCTGATCGCACATCCAAGGCAAGACTCAAAGAATTCACAGAGGCAAATTCATCTTGCACGCAACAAATGTCATTAAAGGACTCAAGAAAAGAAAACTAGACCTTGAGATCCTCTCGCATTAAGCTAGAGACTCGAATGTGAGACCTCGGGTTGGAAAAGCCTTTTATGCCGTCATACAAACTGCTAGAAAAAACTCTCCCCACCGGAATAAATCTGAAAATCAATGAACGAGGGAGAAACAAAAGGCCCAGCGATACGACCCAACAAATATTGAAGGAACTCCGGCACCAGACTGGTTGCAGTTAATATTCCAGATCTTTATTCAGACATCCTTAAAAGCATTAGTGGGGTATGCAGCCCCCTTCCTCCACACCTGACACGTTTCGGATACAAAATCCTTAGTCTTAGGCCTAGGACTAAGGATTTTGTATCCAAAACACATCAGGCTTGGAGGAAGGGGGCTGCGTACCCCACTAATGCTTTTAAGGATGTCTGAATAAAGATCTGGAATATTAACTGCAACAAGTCTGGTGCCGGAGTTCCTTCAATATTTGTTCAATTGAATGGGAACCAGCCATTACTCCGAGCACTAACAGCCTCTGGAAGCCGTGGTGAGCACTATCCCCTTTCCCTTCCCTTCCACTAAGCTTTGATACGACCCAACACCAACTCTTTTCAGATATGATCCCTAACCACAGTGAAATGGTCACGGACCGAGGACAAGTTACGAACTAGGCGACAACCTGGACCCGAAAAATTAGGAACATAACTTCATGGTGTAATTTATCTTTTTAAGATGCACCTGTACCTATTTTATGTTAATCATAGTACATAGAATGGTAGAGCTGGGAGGGACCTCCTGGGTCATCTGGTCCAACCCTCTGCTCAAATCAGGATTCACTAAATCCTCCCAGACAGATGTCTGTCCAGTTTCTGTTTGAAGACTTCCATCGAAGGACAACTCACCTCCTCTCATTGCAGCCTGTTCCACTTGTTGATCACCCTCACCGATTGTGACCCTCCAACAACTGCCCTTAGAGATCCAACATGGCAACTCAATTTTTCAGCAGAATGTCTGTAGTTAGAAACGTACATTTTTAGACTGTGTTGCATTTGTTGACCAAATCCCTCTAAAGTCTCAAGAAATGTGAATCTCAAATTTGTAAAGAAGCACATAATAGTGACCCAAATTTGGAACTGGTATTAAGATGCTACTCAAAATCTAAGCCATTCGTACAGGTAAGGGCTACCTCTATTATGAGGGCTCAACAGAGCAAAAGCAGATTGTAAAGTCAAGATTATAATAAATCATTGCCTGTATTTTAAAGTGTGTCAAAATGTATGAAAAAAAAAATGTGTTGAGTTTATGTGATTTTTGCATAGTTATCACGGCATTGTAGACATTGCTTCATGCCAACCACCTCAAGTGACGACAGTGTGACATCAAAGATGCTTCTGAACAACATAATTTCTGTCAACTAAGGCTCTCGGTAAAGACAGATTGAGTTTCAAAACTTGTCAAAAGTCTAAATATCAAAAGAGAACTGAGAATCATGAAATGACCTCAAAAAGTGCCGCCAGCGACAGCAATTGCACCTGAGGAATCTTGTCATTGTTTCTTCGACAGCTTGAGTCACCAGAAAGCCACCAAGGGGGAGAAGGAGAGACCTCACTAAGAAGGACGATATCTGTATGGGTTTAATAGAGATTAGTTATCATAACCAAGATGACGGCAATTATGGAGAACTTCACCATATAATGACACAAGAATAACAAAATACTCAGTCTGAAATATATTTAGCCTAAGAAAAGTATGGATGGAGTTCGGAACTAAAATCCTGCTGCGGTCACTACTTGCTATAACATTAGAGGTGTAGAAACCTTCCCAAATTAAGATAGCACTCCCTCTGTACAACTGGTACACATATAAGTTAAAATCTACTGAATATAAAAACAGACCTTCATGTAGAAGAATAAATGATTGTAATTCTGCCCCATAATTACTGCCCCTGTAATACTGCAAAAATAAAGCTTCTATAACACTAATTCTGGGTACAAAAATATAACTATAATAAGACTTTACTATACTCCTCATATGTGCAAGATTATAACTCCTTTAATACTGCCACTTTATACAAGAATCTAATTTGTATAATACTGCTCTTATGTGCAAGATTATAACTGCTATACCACTGCATCCTAGGTACAAGAATATAACTATTATAATACTGCTCCTTTGTAAATATAACTACTATAATATTGTCTGTTATGTTCAAGAATATAGCTATTACAATACTGCTCCTTTGTACAAGAATCTAACCACTATAATACTGCCCCCTATGTAAAAGAACATAACTACAATAATACTGATCTCTGTGTAAAAGAATATAACTACTGTTATACTGTTTCCTAAGTACAATAATATAACTACTATAATACTGCCTCTATGTACAAGAATATAACTACTATAATACTGCCCCTATGTACAAGAATATAACTACTATAATACTGCTCCTATGTACAAGAATATAATTACTATAATACTGCTCCTATGTACAAGAATATAATTACTATAAGACTGCCCCTATGTACAAGAATATATCTACAATAATACTGATCTCTGTGTAAAAGAATATAACTACTGTTATACTGTTTCTTAAGTACAAGAATATAACTACTATAATACTGCCTTTATGTACAAGAATATAACTACTATAATACTGCCCCCTATCTACAAGAATATACCAACTATAAAACTTCCCCTATGTACAAGAATATAACTACTATAATACTGCCCCCTATGTGCAAGAATATAACTACTATAATACAGGCTCCTATGTATAAGAATATAACTACTATAATACTGCTCCTATGTACAAGAATATACCTACTATAATACTGCTCCCTATGTACAAGAATATGATGACTATAATACTGCTCTCTATGTACAAGTATATAACTACTATAATACTGCCCCATGTACAAGAATATATCTACTATAATACTGCCCCATGTACAAGAATATAACTATAATACTGCCCCTATGTACAAGAATATAACTACTATAATACTGCTCCCTATGTACAAGAATATGATGACTATAATACTGCCCCCTATATGCAAGAATATAACTACTATAATACTGCATCCTATGTACAAGAATATAACTACTATAATACTGCTCTCTATGTACAAGTATATAACTACTATAATACTGCCCCCATGTACAAGAATATAAATATAATACTGCCCCTATGTACAAGAATATAACTACTATAATACTGCTCCTATGTACAAGAATATATCTACTATAATACTGCCCCCTATGTACAAGAATATAACTACTATAATACTGCCCCTATGTACAAGAATATAACTACTACAATACTGCCCCTATGTACAAGAATATAACTACTATAAAACTGCTCCTATGTACAAGAATATAACCACTATAAAACTGCTCCTATGTACAAGAATATAACTACTATAATACTGCCCCTATGTACAAGAATATAACTACTATAATACTGCCTCCTATGTACAAAAATATAACTTCTATAATACTATCCCTATGTACAAGAATATAACTACTATAATACTGCTCCTATGTACAATAGTATAACTACTATAATACTGCCCCCTATGTACAAGAATATAACTACTATAATACTGCCCCTATGTACAAGAATATAACTGCTATAATATTGCCCCCTATGTACAAGAATATAACTACTATATTACTGCCCCTATGTACAAGAATATAACTGCTATAATATTGCCCCCTATGTACAAGAATATAACTACTATAATACTGCCCTTATGTACAAGAATATAACTGCTATAATATTGCCCCCTATGTACAAGAATATAACTACTATAATACTGTCCCTATGTACAAGAATATAACTGCTATAATATTGCCCCCTATGTACAAGAATATAACTACTATATTAGTGCCCCTATGTACAAGAATATAACTGCTATAATACTGTCACCTATGTACAAGAACATAAGTATTATAATACTGTCCCCTACGTACAAGAATATAACTACAATAATGCTGCTCCTATGTACAAGAATATAACTACTATAATACTGCTCCTATGTACAAGAATATAACTACTATAATACTGCTTCTATGTACAAGAATATAACTACTATAATACTGCTCCCATGTACAAGAATATAACTACTATAATACTGCTCCTATGTACAAGAATATAACTACTATAATACTGTCACTATGTACAAGAATATAACTACTATAATACTGCCCCCTATGTACAAGAATATAACTACTATAATACTGCCCCTATGTACAAGAATATAACTACTATAATACTGCTCCTGATTACAAGAACATAACTACTATAATACTGCTCCATATGTACAAGAATATAACTACTATAATACTGACACTATGTACAAGAATATAACTACTATAATACTGCCCCCTATGTACAAGAATATAACTACTATAATACTGCCTCCTATGTACAAGAATATAACTAGTATAATACTGCCCCTATATACAAGAATATACTATAATACTGCCTCCTATGTACAAGAATATAACTACTATAATACTGCCCGCTATGTACAAGAATATAGCTACTATAATACTGCTCCCTATGTACAAGAATATAACTACTATAATACTGCTCCCTATGTACAAGAATATAACTACTATAATACTGCTCCTATGTACAAGAATATAACTACTATAATACTGCCCCTATGTACAAGAATATAGCTACTATAATACTGTGGGATATGTACAAGAATATAACTACTATAATACTGCTCCTATGTACAATAATATAACTATTATAATACTGCCCCTATATACAAGAATATAACTACTATAATACTGCCCCCTATGTACAAGAATATAACTACGGTACTATAAAACTGCTCCCTATGTACAAGAATATAACTACTATAATCCTGCTCCTATGTACAAGAATATAACTACTATAATACTGCTCCTATGTACAAGAAAATAACTACTATAATACTGCCTCCTATGTACAAGAATATAACTACTATAATACTGCCCCTATGTACAAGAATATAGCTACTATAATACTGTGGGATATGTACAAGAATATAACTACTATAATACTGCTCCTATGTACAAGAATATAACTATTATAATACTGCCCCTATATACAAGAATATAACTACTATAATACTGCCCCCTATGTACAAGAATATAACTACGGTACTATAATACTGCTCCTATGTACAAGAATATAACTACTATATTACTGCCCCTATGTACAAGAATATAACTACTATAATACTGCTCCTATGTACAAAAATATAACTACTATAATACTGCCCTATGTACAAGAATATAACTACTATAATGCTGCTCCTATGTACAAGAATATAACTACTATAATACTGCTCCTATGTACAAGAATGTAACTTCTATATACTGGTCCTTATTACAAGGATATAGACCCCTATAGGTCTACTCCAGTTCAGTGTAAGGGTTTGGTTGCTCATTCTCCTGCCCTCTTGTACACTCTCATCTATGGGGAATGCAGTGTATTGTTTGTGACATTGAACAGGCCAGTGTCCACAATTAAACATTCTCAGGCCAGGACAGAAGTGGAGGACTCTTCCCACCTCTGCTGGCTCTCTCCTCTGTGTAACATGTGGCTTTGTTTTTAGGGCTTGTGGGAACCAAAAGACCTTAAGAATCAGAGCAGATGGGAAGGGATCACCAAGCAGTACAGATCATGTCACCAAACTGGTCCTTAGAGGTCTGATCTGGAGGATGGGGGCAGCTGCTTTTGTAGCTGACCCCTACTCCAGACATGTGCTGCATATCTTATTCATATGACATAGTTAAAATCTTTAGATGTAAGGGTGATTTTTTTTTCTAAGATAAAAAACATCAAGGAATTTCTTTTGGACATAACTACGTTCCATTTCAATGAAGCCGTGCGCACTGATTGGATTTCAACATTTATGGAATGTTGGGGCGACCAAAAAACGTAATTGTGGCATCTGGACCTTCTTTTCCATTACGCAGTTTACGGCTCTCATCAATTGATTTTATATATTGATAGATCGGGCATTTCTGAACACAGCGATACCAAATATGTGTATTTTTTTTAAATACTTTTATTTTGAATGGGGGGGAAGGAGGGGTGATTTGATTTATTTTTTTTTTTTTTCTCATATTTTAAAAACTTTATTTCACAATTAATTCTTGATTTTACACAGCCTCATAGGGCGCCACAGCACTGAACTATCCGATCACTTGTGACAGGTCCTGATGAGCTGCAGCACATCGGAACCTGTCACAATTGTGAGGAGCCCACTGGGACGGGGTACTCGGTACCGGAGTGGGGAATCACGGGGGAAATCACGGCAGTCCTTGGTCCGGACCGTGTCCCGAGCCCACAAGTAAAAGGGGATATTTACAGGGATTTGTCATGACGCCACCCACGGGTTGTGATCAGTGAGGGGACTACCGCTGCTGCTGCTTGCTGCCAGGAGGATGGATGGTGCTGCAGCTGGATGGATGAGCCCGCCGTGGGTCGAGGCTGCTCTTGACAGGGTGGAAAGTTAAAATTAAGTTCTGTTTGCAGGGAATCACACACAGGAGACTTCCCTCTCTGAGACCCTTCACTTTCTCTGTAACCTTTCCGGCTTTTCTCTCATCTGTTCTTCCCTGTGGGCTGTATGGGGGCAGCTCGGTCCCTTGTCTGGCTTCCCCCTCTGTTTGTGGGTGGCAAGCCTGGGTCCTATGTGCTGCTGATCCTCCAGCCCGTGTGTTGGGTGATCAGACCTGGAATCTGTGCCTCCTCGTCGGTGTGTTTGGGATTCGGCATATAGCTGCGGTCCCCCTGAGAGCCGACACTCTGGTCCCAGCCTAGCCTTGGGGGTCCCTATCTTGCAAGGGATCACCGGGCTCTCTCCGACCCATGTGACTACTGGGTATGCCAGGTGAATCTCTCCTACCAGTCGTCTGTCAGCACTGTTGTCTTCCTCGGACCCAGTTGCACTGGTCCGGTCTCTGTCTTTCCCTTTCTTTAGGTTGCAGGCTATGGAGTGATATTTATATATATTTATGAAGCTGAGTCCTGGACTATGTTTTGAGGGGAGATTTTAACCCCGCGCTTTACAGTCAGTCACCAAAAAAGAGGCCTATTCACTGTATGTATGAGTTAATAGATACTCCTTTTACAGCCTGCATATTTATCAGTTGACCTATAACTTACCATATATGGAAGAGAATAAAACAGTGATGTCACAATAGAATGGATCAAACGCAAATCCACAAGTGGAACTGTAGGTAAGTGTACTCTCAGGAGACACCAATATCAAGAATGATCAGACAGTGACATGACTCGGAATGTTATAGGCTAACATTCTATAGTGACATCACTGTTCTGTTCTCTTATATATATACTAGCTGTGAGCCCGATGCAAATGCATCGGGTGTCTAGAATATTTTTAAATTTTTTTTTAGAATGGGTTGCTACCCAGCAACAGCACAGTCAGCCACTTGTTTTTCGCGGGCAAACTCGCCCTATACTTTCTATGGGGATTACCGCAACCGCGCCGCAAGTGTAGCGACTCGCAATGGCCTCGCGGCCATTGCTCGCGCTACACAGCGAGTCGCAATAGATCCCCATTGAAAGTATAGGGGGAGTTGCGGCAGGTGCGGCGGCTGAGGTAGCGACTCGCAATGGCCTCGCGGCCATTGCTCGCGCTACCTCAGCGCTAAATCGCTAAGTTTGTGGCCGAGCCTCTGGTTCTATTTTCGTCCAGCGACTCGCAGGCCGAAAATAGAACCAGAGGCTCGGCCACAAAGCTAGCGATTTCCCGCTGAGGCTAGCGACTCGCTACCTGAGCGGGAAATCGCTAGCTTTGTGGCCGAGCCTCTGGTTCTATTTTCGGCCAGCGACTCGCAATGGCCGCTTTGCGGCCATTGCTCGCACAAACCTAGCGACTCGCAATGGCCTCGCGGCCATTGCTCGCGCAGCTAACGACTCGCATTGGCCGCTACGCGGCCAATGCTTCGCCGTGGTGACGTCAGAGTGTGACATATCCACGACGTGCCGGGGTCCGACACAAAACGTGCTACGGCAATTATATAGTAGATATATGCTAAGTTATAGGTCACCTGATAAATACTATTAACTCTGTGACTTTTATATGCAAAATATTCATTCTATTTTGTTATAACTAAGAACAGTTAGTTACTATTCCTGGGCAATGCCAGGTTTTACAGCTAATTGAACAGTATTTATAAAATCAATAGTGCACATGAAAATAAGCAACTTAGTGATATATCTTATCAGAGAAATCTGGTTCTTTCTCCGCCTCAACTGATCTTTCATTCTAACTTCATGGGTAAAATCTGTATTCAGTGAAAACTTTCTTATTATTGAGATGGGAGATGACAGTTGGTGTTTATAGGATTCTATGGAGACAGGAGGGAGGATCTAGAGGAGATGAAGAGATAGAGGCAAAGGAGGAGCAACTCCAGGCCTCAAGGGCTGCACAGTCCTGGTTTTCAAGACTTCCTTAGAATTTGACAGTTGGTAATTTACAATTATTTAATTATTACAATTATTTATTGAATTGCCCATCCCTGAGCTAGAGGGAGGACCTCAAAGCAGAGGGAGGGCTAGAGACAGAGAAGAAACTAGTGGCAGAGGAAGGAGCTAGAGGCAGAGGAGGAGCTAGAGACAGAGGAGAAGCTTGAGGTAAAGGAAGGAACTAGAGAAGGCGGAGGAGCTAGAGGCTGAGGCAGGAGTTAGAGTCAGAAATAGGAACTATAGGCAAATGGAGGAGCTAGAGGCAGAGGGAAAAGCTATAGGCAGATGAAAGTGCTAGTGGCAGAGGAGAAGCTAGAGGCAGAGTGAGGTAAAGGAGGAACTAAAGGCAGGGGAGGAGCTACAGACATGGGAAAAGCTAGAGGCAAAGGAAGGAGCTAGAGGCAAAGGAGCTAGAGGCAGAGGAAATAGCTAGAGGCAGTAGAGGAACTAGTGGTAGAGGGAGGAGCTAGAGGCAAAGGAGGAACTAAAGGCAGGGGAGGAGATAGAGACATGGGAAAAGCTAGAGGCAAAGGAAGGAGCTAGAGGTAGAGGAGCTAGAGGCAGTGGAGGAGCTAGCGGCAGTGGAGGAGCTAGAGGCAGTTGAGGAGCTAGAGGCAGTTGAGGAGCTAGCAGCCAAGGAGGAGCTAAAGGTTGACCACAGACATTCTGTTGCACGTTTTCCTGAAATGACAGATTACTTCTCCATATAATTTTATA
Organism: Allobates femoralis; assembly: GCA_033576535.1. Classification (NCBI taxonomy): domain Eukaryota; kingdom Metazoa; phylum Chordata; class Amphibia; order Anura; family Aromobatidae; genus Allobates; species Allobates femoralis. The sequence continues at coordinate 419,291,063 of JARQOC010000006.1, read as the reverse complement.
AGCACCAGCTGACATCTCCTACCTCAGTATTTACTGTAGACAAATTCTCACTTGTGAATTCCCTGTAATTTATCGGCTTGCATATTTCGTTTAAGTCTTTTTTATACTATTAGTTATATTTGTTATAATACATATTTCACTTTTAGTTTTATTTTAATTCCGTATATTATACTTCTGGTTTTATCTTTGTAGTCCGTATGTTATACAATTAGTCTCCTTTTTCTACTCTAATTTATTCTTTCAGTATAATTTCTACTACTGTACATTTTTAAATCATTTTTTTTTCCTGTAAGAATTTCACAAACTTTTCACAAACTTTTCTTGTCTTTTCCTAAGATCCATAAAACTGAACACGGTAATTCTTTTATGTCCATTCCTTTTCATAAATAGACATGTAATTGTAATTATTGACACAATTAATTTTTTCATTTTTTGACCTTTCCCAATTACCTGCATTGTATTCCAGTCAGTTTATTCCTTCTAGAGCATATTAACCTCTTGGGTAATTACCTAATCGAGTATTTGCACTAAATATTGTCATTTTTTTGCTTGAAAATATCCAGAGTAAATTACCGGCAAGCAGCGAAAATTTCCTTTCCGGATTACTTAATAAAATTTGACATTTATTTAGATAATACAAGTCTTAGGTGAGTTCTAGAAAAAAGTGTTTTGACATCTTTCTCAAGACGCGAGATATATAATAGGGAAGAGTGGTGCAAACACAAGTGGGAATTGAGAATACCTTTTCCCTGGGGCTATGTGAAGCAGTTGCTATTTTGAAGGTTTTATTTTTCCTTTATTTTTTTCTCTTTTTTTTGATTTGTGTCGTTGTGACAAGGTCTTAGATGAAAATAATACAGGGAGAGGTGTTTAAACGCACAAGAAAATATTTAATTAGACTTTTCAATGTCAGGGACTGAGAACGTTTGCAAAGAACAGAAAAAAGAAGTTGACTTATTATCGTCAGAAACATCTCATGCGCCCCAAGGCGTAAAGTTATCTCTGAAAAATAGTTCTCAGCATTTGCATAGAACATAAGGACGTTGCTTTGAAATAGTTTTGGAGGTGAAATCAGGGTAATTTATGAAAGTCAGCATCTGACTAATTCCTTTAAAATTAATATTTATTTTTTTCATTTTTTTTATTTATTGTCTAGTTACCCATTTACTGACAGCTGGGCCTAGGCCATATATCAAGATTTACTTCTGATCAAACAGATGTTCTTTGAAAAATATTTAGCTCACATTTCAGTGATTTACCATGATCAATGAATCTGTTTGTAGCTAAAAAGTTGAAAAGTTCTCCAGAATTCTTTGTTAAAAGAAAAGTTTACTTTAAAAAAAAGCCATGACAGTCTTCTCACTTTCCTCCGCTCCCCTTGACACATGGTGTCCTCTTCTGTAGCCGGTAAGGAGGCCGGTACCTGACATCGGTTATTCATCGTCATCGATATGACATCGTCATGTGTAAAGTCTCTGCTATGCAACGCAAATGCCTGGCACACCGATGTCAGCTGAAGCATTCTGATTGTCCAGCAGCATGTATTGCGGTGCAGAGAGCCGATGGGTCGCTGCACCGCAATACACCAGCTAAATGTAGGCGCTGGGGCCTGCCTCCGGCATGGGTCCGATTGCTACGTCCCTGGTGCAAACCATATCCACCTACCAATCAGAGAAACATCCAGGGATTCTGGTTGGTAGGAGGCAGTCCGAAGGCCACAGAATAGCAGAGGGATGCAACGCTGCCAATAGAGAATATGAAAAGTGTTCTGAGGCATGCTTGGAGACGCAGACTCTTTTTTTCTCTATTAGGGAGGTTTCATACTGGTGCTTTTGTATTATGCATCGATGTCTGCCAAAATCCTGATCCATCATCAAGAATGCGTCCCTATACTTAACATGTGGCTGCAGGGACATCAGGTGGCATCAGGATTTGCATTGATCTCTATGAGGCCAAATCTATCCCCAGGTGAATGTGGCCAAGCCGGATCCGGATTTTACACTGGACATGCTCAGAATAGTTCCATCCTACCTGGATCTCTATCCTGTTTCTCTCCCTCTCTCTCTTCAGGCAAAAAAAGTGCTGCAGTGATTGCGTTTATGCATGTGTTGCCGGATGCAGATGCCTGTAATTTCATCCTGATCATCCTGAGTTGGGGCCCCAAAAGTCCCTTTGGCATATAGAAAAAGACTATTGCTGTTAAAGATTTGTAATAATTGGGGGCCCGTTGGAGCTTTCACATTGGGGCCCATGTGCTTGAAGTTACACCACTGACGGGGATCACAGCTCATTCTTTTTTATAAGATAAAACATTTCTCTGCCTGTTTTTAAAAAATGTTTTTATCACAAAGAAAGACATATTTTCAATCCTGCGCTGTAATGTCTGTATATTCTTTTACTTCCTCCCTTGCCCAGGAGATGTGGTATGATCAGACCATGTCCCTGTATAGTCAGACACATTCATTACACAGTACATAGCAGGGAACATATATAAGATTATCTCAGCACAGGACATGTAGTATGATCAGACCATGTCCCTGTACAGTCAGACACATCTATTACACAGTACATAGCAGGGACACATATATAGGATTATCTCAGCACAGGAGATGTGGTATGATCAGACCATGTCCCTGTATGGTTAGATACGGCCATTACACAGTACATAGCAGGGACACATATATAAGATTATCTCAGAACAGGAGAAGTGGTATGATCAGACCATGTCCCTGTACAGTCAGACACATCCATTACACAGTACATAGCAGGGACATATACTGTATATAAGATTATCTCAGCACAGGAGATGTGGTATGATCAGACCATGTTCCTGTACAGTCAGACACATCCATTACATAGTACATAGCAGGGACACATATATATGATTATCTCAGCACAGGTGATGTGGTATGATCAGACCATGTCCTGTACAGTCAGACACATCCATTACACAGTACATAGAAGGGACACATATATAAGATTATCTCAGCACAGGAGATGTGGTATGATCAGACCATGTCCCTGTACAGTCAGACACATCCATTACACAGTACATAGAAGGGACACATATATAAGATTATCTCAGCACAGGAGATGTGGTATGATCAGACCATGTCCCTGTACGATCTGAAACGGTCATTATGTGGTGCCCTGTGTCTGTACCACCACAAAATGGTTGCATATGTGGGATGTTGCATTGTGTATTGCCAGCTATGGTGGGAGTTTGATTTCTCTGCTGGAACTACTTCAATTATTCAACCACTTACTGGAGCTGCACACCTTTACTTGAATTTAGGGCTTGTGCACAGTCCCTAACTGGGAGAGAAGGTGCTTAGGGAGTCAGTTAGTAGTGGAGCGAGAAGGAGCATGTCCTGGATGAGTTGCTGTAGGCCTTCTGAAGAGACAAGCTGTAAAAAGATGGGGTCTCAGTCCCTAAGCCAAACCACCTTTTAAGGTCTGGTGGTAAATCTGAAGTGCTGTTTGGGTTTTAACACCCGGCAGCAAAGTGCAGTTCCCAGAAGCTCAGCAGCAGAATAGGATCAGGGACCTACTTCAAGCAAGTGTCTCACAGGATCCAAGTTGCTAGCTCGCTGGAGGAAACACACAGAGCAAGTACTAGGTGGTATTGGAAGTTTTAGTCTCCATGAAACCTTTTGTCCCAGAAGGGAATTCAGCAACAGGAAGGCAACACAACTCAACAGAGGAATCAAACCCCCACCGTGCAGGTCAGACTGAAACCTGGTGAGAGGTGCACTGTATCCTAAAGATTTGTCTAGAGTTATCAGTAAACAGTGAATTTGATTGCACTGTCTACTTCTCTGCTGCACTATACTGACTATAACTTACCTGGGAGCCAGCCCTAGTTGGGAAGGATTAACCATTCGCAGTGCTTATCACCATCTATCTCTGAGGGACCTTCTGCAGTGCCTGCCATATCTTGGCCAAATATCCCAACTGGTGTCACAAACTTTCATTTATATTTCTTTCTTTAATTTTTATTATCATAAACTCTGCACCCCGTATGCAGTGCGTCCCATATTTCCATGCCAGGGCCACAGCTGCTGAGGACAGCCAACACTGTGACGGAGCTATCACTGGGCTACCCTGCTCAGCGGTCTGGGTATCCCGTCTCTTAGCACTCTTAGCAGGGGCACATATATATGTGATACTGTCTGCTGAGATGTATATCTAAGCCTTCCATGTGTGATACTGTCTACTTGACTGGAGCATCTAACCCTATCATGTATGTTACTATCTTCCAGGCTGTGTATCTATTCCCATTTTGTGTGATACATTTGCTGAGCTGTGTATCTAACCCATATGTGATACCGTCTGCTTAGGTAATATACTGTATGTGAGCCTTTGATATTGAGAACTACTCCCCATCATATACTGTTATTAAAGATCCTGTGATAAATCCTGGGACTTTTCTGGAGATTTGCAAGACTTTATAATAATCCGAAGCTTCTACTACAACCTTTAGTAAGATCCATCGAAACTCCAGTATTTACACGGATTGAAGCGCTGACACACGTCTTCTTCCACATAAAAGAGAACAGGAATAAAACACATCTTTTATTTCCTATTAATGAGGAAGAAATTGTTATGATGGATTAAACTGGCTTCATACAAGTTAATGGCGGCTTTTGCTATACGGAGGTGGAGGGGGCGGATTATAGACATTATCCTTCCTTCTATTAAATGCGAGAACTTTTTTTTAAGAGATTATTTCTACAGACTGCAAACTGCTATAAAACTGATTCCCTGCTCTATAACGTAGCTGACAGCCATGACAGGATCACACAAGATTACAGTTTTCCATACACACTGGATAGGGTGATGGTTGGACAACCGTAGGCTAGGGTCAGACGTGCGCCATGCATCCATCAAAAGGATGCGTTTTTTTCATGTGCACATGTGTAAAAATGCATTCGTTAATACACCCATAGAGCCCAATGCAAATGACACATTGCTAAAGTGCAAGGCGTGTGGCGCTATGCGTTTTTGCAGCGCACATAAAAATGGGGCTGGAGCGTCTTTGGGCCTGTTATGGAAAATGGATGCGTTTTTTTAACATGGTAGTCTATGGCAAACGCATCCGTTAACACATGGTACATGTAGGTACCATGCGTTAATACGTTTAGATTAGATAGATTAGATTAGATAAACTTTATTGATCCCGGAGGAAATTACAGTATTACAGCAGCAGAACAAAGATCAAGAACATTACACACTTTACAAAAAAAGTCTATATGGACAGCAGATGCGGGTAGACTGGTACATGTACCTCACCTATTCCCCCCATACACTTTGAACTTCACTTAGTCTTGGGATGCTTTACACTTATACATTTGTTAAACATAATCACAGATGTGGATTCTTTACTGTAAGAGCAGTGAGACTATGGAACTCTCTGCCACATGATGTTGTAATGAGTGAGTCACTACTAACATTTAAGAAGGGCCTGGATGCCTTTCTTGAAAACTATAATATTACTAGTTATATATACTAGATTCTCTGATAGGGCGTTGATCCAGGTAATTAGTCTGATTGCCGTATCTGGAGTCAGGAAGGAATTTTTTCCCCCAATGTGGAGCTTAGTGTTGCCACATGTTTTTTTTTGCCTTCCTCTGGATCAACATGTTAGGCTATGGGTTGAACTAGATGGACTTAAAGTCTTCCTTCAACCTTAAAAACTATGTTACTATGTTGCATGTACCATGCGTTAACGCTTCCATTAACTAAGGCAACGAAAATGCACACATGTCATCTAAATAAAAGGAATAAAAAATGCATCCTTTAACGCTTCTTTCAAGTGGATGCCACAACCCAAGTGTGACCCTAGCTATAGACTGAACAGTCATGTGGTGGGTGGTTGCTTTAATGAAGCCATATGTGGCGCCCCACAACGAGTGCGTCACAGGAGTGTATTGCAGCCCAGACTGCAGCTGCAATATTCTCTGACTAAGCAATGACATGGTTAAAGGTTAAAACTCAGAGCTCCATACCCTACATGCACATCAGTATAGAGGGCCAATAAGGTCCTGGTGGGCAGAGTGTAGGAGTAGTGTGTTAGTGGAGAAGATAGTGTGCAGAACACACAAGAGGGAGTCTGCAAAAATGTAGGAGAAGGAGGAAGCAGAACGTGGCCAGGAGGAACGTAGGAGATGGGGCCCTGCACAGTTCTGTGCAGCCCCTAGGCCACCACCCCCGGTTGGGCGCCATTACCCCGGTGCCTCAACAACCGGACTCTGGGCAACCATATGCGGGTCAAAATACACCCGTGCCCATTCTACAGCCGGATTACTGGTCCGAAGGTGGGAATCGTTTATCACTGCAATGTAAAGCCAGGAGTGGAGGGACCGCTCTACATGAGTACCCCACCGCCGCCGCAAATAGAGCCGTCTTGCCAGCGGAGTACCCACTAAAAGGACCAGACTACCCCTCACACCGGAATGTATGCATCGGCAGTGCAATATAAGTAGTCCTTGTACCCAACCTTGGCACTCAAAGGCAACAACGGCAACTCACCCAGAATAAGCTAGAATGGAGGACACCGCGGAGCTCTGAGAAACACTGGTCATTGCTGAGTCCACCGGTCCATTACCCGTTAACTGTATACCATGTATCACCTGCTGGTTACAGTAAAGTACCCGTTACAGAGACTATCAGTGTCCATGCCTTTTTCAGAACTGTCCATCTCCGCATGCTAGAAGTACCGCAGCTGCCTCACAACATCTTGTGCAGCTCCTGGCTCCAGGGACTCCTGCTCATCCTGTGGGGAGCGTCCCATCTTGCTGCATCCCAACCCCCGGAGGCCCAAGCAGCCCGGTGATATCACCGGAACACTCACAGGTGGCGTCACGACAGAATTAACTACCCCTTAACTGTTCAGCCAACACTCTTGATCTGGACCACCGGGCCCCATGGCCACAGGCGCGGTTCCGTGACAAGGAGAAGAGAAACGCCTGCCCCGTGAAGTCCCGGCTGCGGTGAGTCACATATATGCAACTGTCATAAAGACTGGAGGTACCCGGTATCAGTCTGTTCAGTAGTCACGGTGGCGACCCCAGGATCCATGGCCCTGACCTAGCATGAAAAGGGGAATATTTAAAGGGGATTAAAGTCTTTTTAGTTGCATCACCTGTGGTGTCTGGTCAGGGATGACCAGCGCTGCATAGTCCCTCAGGGGATAGATGTTGTGGCAGCTTGGATAAAACACTCCCCTCAGGTGGAGCGGACCCTGGGATGCAGTGTGGTGAAATGTGGAGATGATGGGAGTAATTGTGGTGCAAGGAGGCGCAAAAGGAGTGGACAGACACCGGGTTGCAGTCCTTACCAGTCTCTTTAGTTCTCTTCAGTGCAAACCCAGCCAAAGCACTGTGCTCTTCTAGATTTTAGCTTGGCCAGCCCTCAGATAGTCCAGGAATACTCTGTGTGGCACCCCTGCAAGGGATTGCCAAGGATCCACCAATGCAAGGAGGGATTTACACCTTGGTACACACAGCACACAAGACCTTCCACCCCAGACCTGAAGGGGGAGCTTACTGGCTGCCTTAAGCCAGATCCCCTTTAAAAGATCCAGGACTGAGGGAGGAGTCAGTTAGTTAGTCTCAGTTAGTTCCACTTAGATCCAGAGGAGGAGAGAGCAGGAGTGAAGGAGCTGGTGCTGGAAATAAAGCCAGGCCCAGGACCAGGGAACACTGACCCAGCTGTGCTGCACCCTAGGGAGAGGGTTGGAGGCCAGTGGAGGAAACAGGGAATTAAAGAAGGGAACTGATCAAGCTTCCCTTTAGCTCACCCGGACACTGGAGTCCAACACTGCTACGCATTCACTGCAGCAGTAAAAGCCCGGAAGACCAGGAGGACCAAATTCCCCTGAGGTAACAGACTAAGGCTACTTTCACACTACAATTTTGCTAAATTCGATGCTGTCCGATGAAAATTGGACAGCATCGGATGCTCAAAATCGGATGCCATCAGATGCCATCCGATCCGATTTTTTATCGGATACGATTTAAATGGCTGGGGAGGTTTTGGGAGTGGTCTAGGGTACTGAGCATGCTCAATACAGAAAATCGGAACTGATATCGATCCGATTTATCCGATCCGATCCCCATAGACTCCCATATTATTTTAATCGATCGCATCGGATCGCATCAGATCCGATGCGATCCGATTTTTGAATCGGATACCAAAATCGGAGCAGTCTCCGATTTTGGCTCCTGAAAAAAATCGGACAGAATCGGATCGGATGCAAATGGATGCCATTAAGTGCACACATCATGATCCCCATAGGAGAACATGGGGGCTAAATCGGATCTGATGCTGTCCGATTTTCATCGGACAGCATCGGATTTAGCAAAATCGTAGTGTGAAAGTAGCCTAAGAGACACTCGAAATTTAATTGCAGTTATTTGGTACATTCACAAAAGTTCTTTTTTTTTCTCATTAATGTACACTCTGCACCCCATCTTGACTGAAAAGAACAGAAATGTAGACATTTGTGCCAATTTATTATGAAATAAAAACTGAATCTCACAAGGTCATAAGTATTCAGACCTTTGCTCAGTATTGAGTATTTGCACCTTTTGAGCTTGGAGGATGATGCAACAAGGTTTTCACCCCTGGAATTTGGGGATCCTCTGCCATTCTTCCTTGCAGATCCCCTCCAGTTCTATCAGGTTGGATGGTGAACGTTGCATATAAAGGCCAGTTTACTATGTAAACTTGTGACTTGGCAGAAAGTAATAAAAATGCCTTAAACATCCTCTCTCTCATTATTCTGGCATTTGGTAAACATTAATAACTATGTAAATCCTAATTGGTTTAAAACAATAAAGGTTTCTTATGATGTCATGTCACATAGTGAGAAATACATGCAGAGTGTATGTGAATGTCTTGGTTTCAATTGTAGTTCCAGGAGGACGAGGTTCTCCATTAATATTTGCAGATGATGGTGGACACCATAATTAGAAGGAATAAGCCCAGCGCTGTAAGTCCATAAAATCCATTTTAATTTATTCCATGACTTCAAACAGTAAAAAAATAATTAAGTCACAGTCCAGACATTAAAAATAAACGTGAATCTACGCAAAACAGTGCGTCTTAATCATTGACATACCATACACCATATTTACTGTCACTATGGAATGGTCTCATGCTCCCTCCATACATGACCTCGCCCCACCATTACGGTCCTCCTAGTGCTGAGCTCTGACATCCCGGGCTGATCTGTTTGCAGCTTAACCTCTCTTTTTACAATGACTCATATATAAATGGAGGCAATGTATATGGAGGATAGCCCGCAGCGCTCCTTACCTCCTCCTTTGATGTAACATTAATTCAGCAACTTAAATAAAGACACTGACAGTCGTAATCACCAAAACAAAACAAAGAACTCATCACTTAATGCGTCTGAAATTGATGCGACTTCATCAATATGTCACTCCTAAACACTAACGCCTCGTGTAACATCCAGTGACAGGTTTAGGGCCATTTTACACAAAATTACGCCAAGGCTGAGTTTCGTATCAAGCTCGCTGCAGATAATGAAGTCGCCAATTAACGTGGCATTTATGTGGCGTGGGAGCTGGAAGAAGATGGGATAATGCCACTTATTTGTATAATGGAGTAAAGATTGAGCGCTGGTATTAGGTTATATAACAAAATACTATTGTTAAAGGTAACCCATCCCCAGAATCCCTTTTCATCACGGCGGACACAAACAGAAGAGGCAAGAACAGTATATGGGCCCTTCATAGTCCAATAACTTCTCTAATGCAAAGCTCCACCTGCTTTGGTGCTATAAATGGCCCATGTATCATTTGGGTCCCTGTGCAGAAGCTCTGGTTGCACCAATCTATGTTTGCCTTTCCTACAGATGCCTCTAAAGGTTGTGCATGCTTTTGCAACTTTGTCATAATAATATTTTAAAGGGTCCAAAATAACAAATGACGCCACTTTGAGAAGAAAGTTACACAGCACCAATGTAAACTAATGTGTCTGCAAGTGCTGCATAGTGCAAGCAAAATCTATGTAGTCTGGTCAGTTTATCTGATTTATGTGGCTGGACGTTTCTTACAGGTCTGAATCTGCATGGAGATCATCAGCTGCAGGAGTGGAACCCACTGAGACAACTGGACGGTCCATACAATGAAAGAAATTGGTTATTACCATTTCTGCCCTACTGATCTCTGTATAAAAAACTCCTCAACATTTATTTTAAAAATGATTTGAAAAGTGAATCTGAGGGGTGGAGCTGTGCTTCTAGCTCCTCCCTCTGCATCTAGTTCCTCTCTCTGAATATAGCTCCTCCTTCTACTTTTAGCTCCTCCCAATGCATCTATCCACTCTCTCTGCCTCTAGATCCTCCTTCTGTTTATAGCTCTACCCTCTGCCTCTAGCCCCTCCCTCTTGCTGCAGCTCTTCCCTCTGATAGGTCCTCACTCTACCTCTACTCCTCCTCCTTCATATAGCTCCTCCTTATGTCTTCAGCTCCTCCCTCTGCCTCTAGCTCCTCCATCTACCTCTAGCACCTTCCTCTGCATCTAGCTCCTGCCTCAGACTCTAGTCTCTTTCTGCATCTAGCTCCTTCTTCTGCCTCTGGCTCCTTTTCTGCCTCTAATTACCTCCTTCTGCATCTAGCTTCTCCATTTACCTCTGGCTCCTTCCTCTGTCTCTAGCTTCTTCCTCTTGCTCCAGCCTTCCCTCTGATAGGTCCTCACTCTACCTCTAGCTCCTCCTTCTTCATTTAGCTTCTTCTTTCTGGCTTCAGCTCCTCCTCTGCCTCTAGTTCTTCATTTACCTCTAGCTCTATCTCTGTCTCTAGCACATTCCTTTGCCATCTAGCTACCCTGGCTCAGATACTAGCTCCTTCTGCATCTAGCCCTCTCTCTGCATCTAGCACCTTCTTCTGCCTCTGGCTCCTCTTTCTGGTCCAATTCCTCCATCTGCATCTAGCTTCTCCATTTACCTATAGCTCCTTCCTCTGTCTCTAGCTTCTTCCTCAGCTTCTAGCTCCTCTTTCTGCCTCCATAATTCCCTTTGTCTCTAGCTTCTCTAATAATAATATTTATTCTTTTATATAGTGCTACATATTCGATAGCACTGTACATTTATTTGCATCAACTGTCCCTATTGGGGCTCACAATCTAAATATCGTATCAGTATATCTTTGTAGTGTGTGAGGAAACCAGAGTGCTTGGAAGAGAGAAAACAGGGAGAACATACAAACTCCTTGCAGATGTTGTCCTTGGTGTGAATTGAACCCAGGACCCAGAGCTGCAAGGCTGCAGTGCTAACCACTAAGCCATCATGCCATCTAGCTCCTCTTTCTTCCTCCAACTCCTCCCTCTGTCTCCAGTTCCTTCCTCTGTATGCAGCTCCTCTTTCTGCCTCTAGCTCCTCCCCCTGCCTCTAGCTCCTCTTTCTGCCTCTAGCCCTCCCTCTGTCTCTAGCTCCTCCGTCTATCTCGAGCTCCTTTTTCTGCCTCTAGCTTCTCTTTCTGCCTCTAGCTTCTCGTTCTATCTCTAGCTTCTCCCTCTGTCTCTAGCTCCTCCGTCTGTCTCTAGCTCCTCCGTCTGTCTCAAGATCCTCCCTCTACCTCTACCTTTTTCTGCCTCTAGCCCCTCTTTCTGCCTCCAGTTTCTCTTTCTGCCTCTAACTCCTTTTTCTACCTCTAGCCCCTCTTTCTGCCTCCAGCTTCTCTCTCTGCCTCTAGCTCCTACGTCTGCCTCTAGATCATTCTTCTGTCTCTAGCACCTCCCTCTTACTCCAGCTCCTCCCTCTGTCAGTAGCTCCTTATTCTGCCTCCAGCTTCTCTCTCTGCCTCTAGCTCCTACGTCTGCCTCTAGATTATCCTTCTGTCTCTAGCACCTCCCTCTTACTCCAGCTCCTCCCTCTGTCAGTAGCTCCTTATTCTGGCTCCAGCTTCTCCCTATGCATCTAGCTCCTCTCTCTACTTCTAGTTCTAGCTCATCCCTCTGCCTTTGGTTCCTTTTTCTGTCATTAGCTCCTCCCTCTGTCTCTTGCTCCCCCTACCTTTAGCTCTTCCTTCTGTCTCTAGCTCCCCGTACCTTTAGCTCTTCCCTCTGTCTCTAGCTCCCCCTACCTTTAGCTCCTCCATTTGCCTCCAGCGCCTCACTCTGCCTCTAGTTCCTCACTTTTACTCAAGCTCCTCCCTCTGTCTCTAGCTCCTCCCTCTTCCCCATCATCATAGACTCTCCTCAGTAACAACTTTTTTTTATGCAGCATATTAATTTTTCATCCATAGAAAGCAATGAGAATGTGCAAAAAACAGCAAAATCTGGTTAGCTGCATTTTTGGTGAATAAAACTAACTTTATTAGGCTGCTTTCACATCAGCGGTAATCGCTGATCGCTGCAGTTGCGGTGAATAAACCTCAACTGCCGCGATTACCGCATAACGGCTGCACTTGCAGTTCACTTGTGGCAAGCCCCATACAATGTCTATGGGGCTTGGGTAAGTGTGCAGCAGGTGCGGCAAGTGTGGTTTCGGCACTTGCGGCAGGTGCGGCCACGAAAAAAACGCGGTATGCCGCAGTTTTTTCGCGGCTGCACCTGCCGCAAGTGCCGAAACCGCACTTGCCGCACCTGCTGCAAGCCCCATAGACATTGTATGGGGCTTGCCGCAAGTGAACCGCAAGTGCGGCCGTTATGCGGTAATCGCGGCAGTTGAGGTTTTTTCACCGCAACTGCAGCGATCAGCGAAAACCGGTGATGTGAAAGCAGCCTTAAATAGACAAATCACACAAGTAAAGCACTCAGAGGTGCAGCAAAAAACTAATGCAGAATTTTTACTGCCAAGAGAGCAGGTTTTAGCTGCAGAAATGCAGAAAATGCAGCAAAATCGCAGCGTGTGAACAGAGCCTAAAACTAACACCAAACCCTTCTGTACCAACAGGCAAGAGCTTTTAGCAATAATGGGCCCCAATCTGACCTCTGCTATGGGGCGCCTCTCTTTAATTTCCCTATATCTCTATCTTTTCATTCATTTTTTAAAGGTTGTGATGAGTCTTATTAACTCTTTATGTCCAAATGTAGATTATTCTACCGGAATATGCCACCAATCAGGTAGGAGACTCTGCTCCCACGGTGGACGGACGAAGCCTGTGTACTTCTCTCCCTCAAAGGTTTCAGCAGCTCTTGAAAGGTTTTAGCTTTAAGCTGTGGGTATTTAGGTAATGAGCGACCGTGATAGATGTAGCCTGTAGCAGTGAGTTCACAGACAAACATTAGATACAATTGATATAGAGTTTCACATGCTGATTTGTTACCTTCTACTGGATGAGACTTCATGGCTTCATTTCTGCCGACTAGCTGCCCAGTCACTTCATAGTCTGTCACTGCTGAAGCCAAGATGGTGATTGTGGGAGACTCCTTCTATACGTAATTCCAAGTGTAAAAAAACATACCAGAAAGAAATAATAACACTGATATGGTAGTTCTATTTATCTACATTGGGCAGTATTATAGTATTCTTGCACCTAGGGCAATATTTTAGTAATTATAGTCTCATGTGTAGATGCAGTAGTGTAGTAGTCTTAAGTCCCCGTCTCACCCTTCAATGGTCGAACGATGCGATCAACGATCCGACTTGACCTAGATCGCTTGAACGACGTTCAATGATCGCTAGTGAAATGTCACACGTACAGATATCGTTAATGACGCAGCAACAATTCCACGACAAGCAAACGATACTTGTGGCCGTTAGCTCGCCTATGTCCTTCACATCTCCATAGGTGAGGTCGTTAACGACATCGTTATCTAGATGTCACACACACCCATGCTGCAGGTTGGACGAACGCTCATCGTTTGGTTCAAGGTCCGGATCACCAACCTCCGATGAATGATCTGCCCGATTATCGTTGATCGGATGTACATGTCACACTGAATGACGTTGTTAGAACGACTGAAAACCTGTGACGTTTCAACAATATCGTTAACGATATCGTAATGTGTGACGAGGCATATAGTCTCACATGTAGGGGCAATATTACACACGTGGTCAATAATTGTTGGTTCCATTCATTTAATGAGAAAAAAAAAACTCACAATGAAATAACTTAAATCTGACAAAAGTAAAAATAAAAAATAAATGCAAAAATAAATTAAAATAAATAAATAATAAATAAATAAAAAATAAAATATTTATGAAAATGAACAAATGAAAGTCAGACATTGCTTTTCAACCCTACTTCCACAGAAAAATTAAACTCATGGAATAGGCCCGCACAGAAATGATTGTACCCCTGAAAATAATGTGACAAAAGGGACATGTTAAATCAAGGTGTGTCAGCTAATAGCATTACAGGTGTCTATGATCTTGTAATCAGTCAGTGGGCCTGTATATAAGGCTACAGATACTCACTGTGGTGTTTGGTGACATGGTGTGTACCACACTCAAAAATGGACCAGAGGAAGCAAAGGAAAGAGTTGTCTCAGGAGATTAGAAAGAAAATTATAGACAAGCATGTTAAAGGTTAAAGCGAACCTGTCACCCCCCTCGGGCATCAAAAGCTATAATAGCCACCTTCTGCAGCACTAAGGCTGCATTCAGAGAAGGTGGCTATAGGCTTTTGATGCCCTTTATACTATGAAAAATGTAGTTAGGTAATTGCTCACACTTTTGAAGACCAAAGACCGGGAGGCGGGGTTTCACGCTCCTCCGACCCGCCCCCTCTTGTCCATCATGGTGCTCGCCTGCTGCTGCCTCCCCTGACTGTGTGAAAGGAACGCGCGTCTCCGTTCTCCTGTATGGAGCCGCGCATGCGCTGTGCGCCCGGTGTCCAGGAAGTCGTCGGGCAGCGCGCACAGCGCATGCGCGGCTCCATATAGGAGAACGAGGACGCGCGTTCATTTCACACAGTCAGGGGAGGCAGCAGCAGGCGCGCACCATGACTGACAAGAGGGGCGGGTTGGAGGAGCGTGAAACCCCCCCTCCCGGTCTTTGGTCTTCAAAAGTGTGAGCAATTACCTAACTACATATTTCATAGTATAAAGGGCATCAAAAGCCTATAGCCACCTTCTCTGAATGCAGCCTTAGTGCTGCAGAAGGTGGCTATTATAGCTTTTGATGCCCGGGGGGGTGACAGGTTCGCTTTAAGGTTATAAGACCATCTCCAAGCAACTTGAAGTTCTAGTGGCTACAGTTGCACACATTATTCAGAAATTTAAGATCCATGGGACTATAGCCAACCTACCTGGATGTGGCCGCAGGAGGAAAATTGATGACAGATCATAGAGATGGAAAATATGAATGATAACAAAACGGCCCAGAAAAACTTCTTAAGAGATTAAAGGTGAACTTCAAGCTCAAGGAGCATCAGTGTCAGATCGCACCATCTGTCGTTGTTGAGCCAAAGTGGACTTCATGGTAGACGACCAAGGAGGATACTATTATTGAAAAAAAATCATAAAAAAGCCAGACTGGAATTCGCCAAACTACATTTTGACAAGCCACAAAGCTTCTGGGAGAATGTCCTGTGGAAATAGATCTTTTTTGCAAGGCACATCAGCTCTATGTTCACAGACGGAAAAATGAAGCATATAAAGAAAAGAACACTGTCCCTACTGTGAAACATGGAGGAGGCTCTGTTATGTTCTGTGGCTGCTTTGCTGCATCTGGCTCAGGGTGTCTTGAATCTGTGCAGGGTATAATGAAATCTCAAGACTATCAAAGGATTCTAAAGAGATAAATGCTGCCCAGTGTCAGAAAGCTTGGTCTCAGTCGCAGGTCATGGGTCTTGCAACAGGATAATGACCCAAAACACACAGCTAAAAACACCCAAGAATGGCTAAGAGGAAAACATTGGACTATTCTGAGGTGGCTTCTATGAGCCCCGACCTAAATTCTATTGAGCATCTTTGGAAAGAGCTGAATCATGCTGTCTGGAAAAGGCAACCTTCAAACATTAGAGAGCTGGAGGAGTTTGATCTTAAGGAGTCACCAAAATCCCTGTGGAGAGGAGCAGAAGTCTCCTTGACCGTTACAGGAATCGTGTGATTGCAGTTATTGCCTCAAAAGGTTGTGCAACAAAATATTATGTTAAGGGACCATCATTTCTGTCCAGGCCGATTTCATGACTTTAATTGTTTAAAAAAATTCCTGTGGAAGCAGGGCTGAAAAGCAATGTCTAACTTTCATCTATTCATTTTTATAGATTTTTCATTTATTATTACTTTTGTCAGATTCAAGTTATTTCTGTGACTATTGTTGTTTTTTCTTTCATTAAACGAGGGGGACCAGCCATTTTGACCCCGTGTGTATAGTACTTTTAATCTTGTACATTGATGCCAGTTTTATATGAATCATATTCTTGTGTATGAGGATCATTGTATGAGCAGGATTGCCGTCCACCTGGCTGCATTACACTATTGTGTCCTCAGGGTGCAGAGAACAGACTGGTTCATGGAGAACATACAATATATCCACAGGTGTATGCCTTGCGTCGGGACAGATATGATGTCATTATTTATCCTCGGTTTGTAATGTGCTATTAACCACATAGACCTTCATCTTCACATCCCACGCATACAGTACAGTTCAGAGATGATGAATGGTATATTTTCAGCTTCCAGCAAGAATTCAACATCTGAACCCAAATTTTAATTATCTTGAAGTAACTTCACAGGTTGTGATTAACCACAGAGGCAGAGGCAGTGCTGGATGGGAAAATACATCTCATAGATCTAGGCAGTATAATAATGACTACCTACCTTAGTTGGAAATGATAACAGCAAGAAAAAAACATAGCAGAAGTTATACTATGAAGCTTTATGGTTATTTGTGGAGCTCCCGCTGTGTGCATTACCCCTGTACTGTAACATCACTGTGTGCATGATATATGTACTGTGACATCACTGTGTATATGATATATGTACTGTGACATCACTGTGTGCATGATATATGTACTGTGACATCACTGTGTGCATGATATATGTACTGTGACATCACTGTGTATATGATATATGTACTGTGACATCACTGTGTGCATGATATATGTACTGTGACATCACTGTGTGCATGATATATGTACTGTGACATCCCTCTGTGCATGATATATGTACTGTGACATCACTGTGTGCATGATATATGTACTGTGACATCACTGTGTGCATGATATATGTACTGTGACATCCCTCTGTGCATGATATATGTACTGTGACATCACTGTGTGCATGATATATGTACTGTGACATCACTGTGTGCATGATATATGTATTGTGACATCACTGTGTGTATTATACATGTGTGCATTTTATGTGTACTGTAATATCACTGTATGTATTATACATGTGCTGTAACATCACTGTGTGCATTATGCAGTATATACTATGACATCACTGTGTACATTGTACATGTACTGTGACAGCACTGTGTGAAATATACATGAACAGTGACATCACTGTGTACATTATACATGTATTATGACATTCCTGTTTGCATTATGCATGTACTGTGTAGATTATATATGCATTATTACATCACTGTGTGCATTACATACACACTGTGACATCACTGTGTGCATTATAAATGTACTGTGACATCACTGTGTTCATTAAACATGTACTGTGATGTCACTGCATTCATTGTATATGTACTGTGACCACACTGTGTATTATATATGTACTATGACATCACTGTGTACATTATATATACTGTAAAATCAATGTGTTCATTATTTATGAACTGTGACATTACCCGTGTACATTATTCTTGTACTATGACATCGCTGTGTGCATTATCCTTGTACTGTGACATCACTGTGTGCATTATATATATACTGTGACATCGCTGTGTGCATTATCCTTGTACTGTGACATCACTGTGTGCATTATATA
Organism: Allobates femoralis; assembly: GCA_033576535.1. Lineage (NCBI taxonomy): Eukaryota > Metazoa > Chordata > Amphibia > Anura > Aromobatidae > Allobates > Allobates femoralis. The sequence continues at coordinate 419,273,199 of JARQOC010000006.1, read as the reverse complement.
TGTACTGTAACATCACCGTGTGTATTATGCATGCGCTGTGACATCACTGTGTGCATGATATATGTACTGTGACATCACTGTGTGCATTATATATGTACTGTGACATCACCGTGTGTTTTATGCATGCGCTGTGACATCACTGTGTGCATTATATATGTACTGTGACATCACTGTGTGCATTATATGTACTGTGACATCACTGTGTGCATTATATATGTACTGTGACATCACTGTGTGCATTATATATGTACTGTGACATCACTGTGTGCATTATATATGTACTGTGACATCACTGTGTGCATTATATATGTACTGTGACATCACTGTGTGACATTATCTGTGTTACTTTGACATCATACTGTAGAATTCATAATTTTCTAATCTTTCCATGTTGGGCACTCTCTCATAGTGAAGTGTGGGTCCATTCCAAATTTTGCTATGGTGCCCTATGGTTACTTGTTATGGCACTGAGCATAACATTAGGATTTTGATTATTCTATATTAACACATGTGAAGATTATGTGCTGGCCGTTTCAGCTTTAAAGGAGATTGTCCATTAATAGGTCCTAATCAAGAGCCTTTCTCTAGAATAAATGCCTTTTAGTTCAGTCATCCGCATCAGTGCATCCCCTTAGAATCCACCTGCTCGAAACGCATAAGTCTAGTGTGTTTATTTTATTTTTTTTCCCTATTGATATTTTAATAGTTACTAATATATAATGTTTTTATAGTCCTTTGCTGCTGTGGTTGATGGATGTCTGCCTCCAACACATCTGAAAATCAAGGAAGAAGAAAGTTTTACTAGGTGTTCTTACCGGGAATAAAACTAAATTATACTTGCCATTAAGTCAACTTTTTTTATTTGTTGGCAATACTATTTTCAATATTTTTAGTTGAAGTAAAATATTGGTGAAGTTATTGTCACATCAAGGTGTTGGTGGACACTTGTTCTATTAGATGTTAATATATGCTCTGCCACTAGGGTGCACTGTGACTGAGAGGATCATTCATGAGCTATCTACAGTAGAAGCCATCTAAGGTTCACAACTATCTGAGGTTGATTGGAAAATAGTCCTTGGACTCTCTTCTCCTATATGTAAGATGCAGTGATGTAACTTAAAGCTCATGGGCCCCGATGCAAAAGTTCCAACGGGGTCCCCAATTATTGCAAATCTTTAATAGCATTAGTCTTTTTCTATAGGACTTTTTGGGCCCCCCTGACGTCAGGGACCAGGTGCAATCGCAACCCTGCACCTATTGTAGTTACGCCCCTAGTAAGATGGATTTATGTGTTTACTGAAGGATCTCAGGATGAGCATTTACCTGGGTAATTTACATCTATGGGTGTATATAACATACCAGACAGGGGCCCGATTCTATCACATCGGGAGATTCTAGAACGTGTGAGGTTATATATGAGTTCAACTATATTATCAATGTTTTAGGGTGCTAAATGCAAAAATTAAAAATAAGTGCAGGTAAAACTGTGCATTAGCAGTTGAATGGTCTAAATTACAAACAACAAAGTAGGTATATGTATGGAACATATGATGCATGCTGGTATTGAATACATTACTGCTATTTATGGTGTAGGAATGAACATCACCAGATAATATGACGGTGTCAGGTGTTGACTGCTCCGTAGTCCATGTGAATTTCTGCTGCAGTTTAAATCAGAGTCAATTTCCTTTGGTTCTTCCAGGGTTAATGCTGAAGCAGTTGTTGCTGTCTATTTGTGGTGGTGGCTCTGCAGGTGCAGGTATAGGTTTATCAGGTGACCACTCCCCTGGCCTTTAATAGCCTCTTCTTCCTCCTGCTGGTGTCACTGATAGAGTTTCACTCTACCTTTGACCGTGTGAGCTGAAGACGTCTTTGCACTTGCTGAAGCTTCTTGGTGCTTTTCCTTTGGAAGTTGCTGTGTATCCCTGACTGTGGTGGGAGGTGACGGGCTTGTTGAGGACCTGAAGAAAAGGGTGTTGGCCCAGACCTCTTCGCCATCTGAGGTGCCTCTTGGTACAGGGATAGCCAAGCACCCCAGTTCAGGGCCAGACTATCTACCCAGGTTTCCTTGCTCGTTTTTACCATACTGCTTCCTTTCCCTCATCCAATATACTATTATTATTATTATTTATTATTATTTATTTATATAGCGCCATTAGGTTCCATGGTACTATGTGTGTGTGACAGACGATTTGACATGACTTATGTCACAAGATAGGGTTTGTTGAGGGGTGGTCAAAGGCCGCCCTTCCATGATTCTAGTGGACGGGAGAAAATGTCACCATGCCCTCCAAAGAAGCCGTTCATGCCTGCCAATGAAGGTGACCATGCCAACTGAATGTATGGTGTGCTTCGAGGTGGGCATGACCGTGATAGTCTGGGAGCATAATGGTGCAACCTGTGCATGGGGCTTCTTGTCCCCTCCCTGCACCCTCCCTGCCTGTGTGTCTTACTCCAAGACCCCCGCTACACTTCTAATACAGTCCATTGGCACTTCTCATCCTAAATTAATGGCCAGGGTTAGCAATACGGTTACCACTACACCCGGTCCGCTACTGTGCATGACTGGGTGTACAAAGATGGCGGTCGCGTTAGTTACTGTGCATGACTTTTTTTATAATCTGGCCAATCAAGAGATACCTGTGTCTGCCTGCAGTGCGACCAGTGTCCCCTAGGTGGCGCTATTTCAAGGACAATCTATAGACAGACAGACTAAGGCTTTCATGTAAGTAGATGAAGTACAATAATATGTATTCATTAAATCCACAGCACTTTACATACATCAGCAATACTGTCCCAATTGGGGCTCTCAGTCTACATTCCCTATCAGTATGCTTATGGAGAGTGGGAGGAAACTGAAGGAATCCCACACAAACAAGCTCCTTGAAGATGTCGTCGTTGGTCAGATTTGAACCCAGGAACCCAGTGCTGCAAGGCTGATAATGCTAACCACTGAGTCGCCTTATCATATGAATATTGCCTTCTCGGACATAGAGTCATATTACGTTTGGGATCCAGTAAAACAATAACGCAACCGTACTTGCAGTTGGATATATATTTAATATCATTTATTTTTTATTATGCACCTTTCAGCTGACTGCATTGGGGAGGAAAACCAGTCCTTACATGTGAGTTTGCAAAACTTAAAAAAATTGCCTTATACAACTAAATTACTTTTTTTTTAAAAAACTTTCTATGCAAAAAAATCTTCGATCGGCCCTTGGAAAGCCAAAGTACTGGGAATTGTATCCATTAGAATAAATTCCAAGGTTTCTGTTTTCACCTTGGAGCAAACTGATGTCATGATGTGAGATGTGGAGAGGCTCCACGGTCATTCTCCTGCCCCTCCTCCTACGCCTCCTGGCTAAAATGATCCTCCGTCCTTTGTTCCCGTGTGATGATAGCCAGTGATTTTCATGAAAGGAGCGTCAGCTCTCAGTGGTTTAATGTGACACTTCTCTATAGAAAAAGTGACACTAATCCACCTTATGGAACAGAAAAACTGTTTCACACTCGGTGACTGAGAACGGACATTTTTTTTTCCCCTCCGGCTATCAGGTATTCAGTGAGGGGCTGGAACAAAAGATTGCCGGTCTATTAGTGCATATTAAATATCTCAGTTGCATGGGGGTTATTATCTGTGCTTCGGATATGTAGGAGCAGCTGTTAAGAAAAGAAGAAAAATCAATAAATGACATAAAAAACAATAAAAAAATTCAAATTTTGAAAATTTCTCATTTCTAATTTTTGGCAGTTATCATTGGTAAAATGTAAATTTTCTAGCTGAATTTGGAAATGACCCAAATGACTCATGGGGTAGTGTGTGCAGCTAATCAAGGTCAAGTACCACGCCATAACTGTTATATAAATGATATGGAAGTTAGTATCTAAAATTGACAACATAAAATCCTAAAATCTAATTTTTGTAATCCATTTTATATGGCTAAATATGCAATTTAATCAAGGAGTCATAAGAGAGAGTGTGGGGATCTAATCATCACTAGCCTGCCCAGATCGCCATAACTATTATACAAATGATATGGAAGTTAATTTATAAGATTTCTAAAAATTCTAATATCTAGTTATACTTTGCAAATGTATCTATGAAAAATATATTTTACAATTTAATCAAGGAGTCATAAGAAAGTGTGTAGATCTCATCATCACTAGCCTGCCCAGATCACCATAACTATTATACATATTGTGTGGAAGTTAAGTTATAAGATTTCTAAAAATTCTAATATTTGATTATACTTTGTAAAATCCATTTTTTTCATAGCTAAATTTGCAATTTAATCAAGGAGTCATAAGAGAGTGTGTGAATTTACTCATCACTAGCCTGCCCAGATCGCCATAACTATTGTTTACATTATGTGGAAGTTAATCTCTAACTTTTCTAAAAATTGTAATATCTAATTTTTGTGATATATTCTTTGTAAAATCTATGTTTGTAAGCTATATTTGAAATGTAACCAAGGAGTCATAAGAGAGTATGTGGATCAAATCAAGGTCAAGTATTACTAGCCTACTCGGACCACCATAACTATTATACAAATTATATGAAAGTTAATTTTAAAAAAAATTCTAATATTTAATTTCTTTTACGAGCCTTTCTTAAATTTTAGGGTCTGTAGTGAGGGGAGATATAGAGAAGAGCAGGCACAGATCTAAGTGCAGGAGAATTATAAATACAGGGTAATAGTAAATAAAAATTGGTGCTGCTCACCTATTGTAGGCTTTAGCAAAAGCATATAAGCTCCTATAATGGAACTCTGTCCAGGGTTCGGTCAGTCCCGGCCTGCAGCCTGACTCGGGGATCTATCAGGTTCCTCTCAAGGTGCACCTGTCTGCAAGTAGGGTTCAATTGGGTTGTCCGAAGTGAACAAGGTGCTTCCAGGATTGATCCAATTCTCCAATAGAGTTATCCGTTTCAAAGGTTTTATTAGATCAGGGATGATACAGTCAAATGCACCTACAACGCATTTCGGCTATTATTTTACACTGGTTGTCTTTATCAAGACCTATTGTCTCAATGGTGTTTCCCTCCTCCCAATTAGTGAGATCCGCCCGCTAGATTAATTACATCCAGGCTGAATGTCTCCTATCCTATCTGCATACATAGTTTTAGAGTTGCATTAGAGCACAGAATTAGAATATGTGCATTAAAAGATAATAATCAATAAAACATTAATCAATAAAATGTATAAGTAAACAAGGTACCGTATATACTCGTGTATAAGCCGAGTGTTTCAGCCCAAAAATTGGGCTGAAAAGTCCCCCCTCGGCTTATACACGGGTCTATACGGTACATGTGCTGTGTGGGGGCTGTGTCCAGGTGCTGGGGAGGCTGGAGGAGGCAGGGGGAGGCTCCTGACAGAGCGGCCCGTCACATGGGGCCGCTCATTAGATATGCACGGCTCCCCCCGCCCATCACAGTGGCAGGGGGAGCCGTGCATACAGCCCCCAGATGTTTACAGGCCCCCAGTGGGGTATACAGCAGGCCCCCATATACAGCAGGCCCCCAATGGCACTCGCCCCCCCACACTGTGCAGAGCCCCCCCTCCCGATGCATTATGTTACCATCCAGCCGCGTCTTCATCACCGTCCTCCCATCCATCCTCTCGCGCTGTGTTCGGCTCTCACGTGACCCGGCGCGATGACGTCATCCGACTGCGACCGCCGGGTCACATGAGACCGGAAACGCAGCGCGCGAGGATGGACGGGAGGACCGGCGGTGATGAAGACGCGGCTGGATGGTAAGATAATGCATCGGGAGGGGGGGCTCTGCACAGTGTGGGGGGGTGAGTGCCACTGGGGGCCTGCTGTATAACCCACTGGGGGCCTGCCTGTATATACCTCTGGGGGCTGCTACATTATATACCTCTGGGGGCTGCTGCATTATATACCTCTGGGGGCTGCTGCATTATATACCTCTGGGGCTGCTGCATTATATACCTCTGGGGCCTGCCTGTATATACCTCTGGGGCCTGCCTGTATATACCTCTGGGGCTGCTGCATTATATACCTCTGGGGCCTGCCTGTATATACCTCTGGGGCCTGCCTGTATATACCTCTGGGGCTGCTGCATTATATACCTCTGGGGCCTGCCTGTATATACCTCTGGGGCCAGCCTGTATATACCTCTGGGGCCTGCCTGTATATACCTCTGGGGCTGCTGCATTATATACCTCTGGGGCCTGTCTGTATATACCTCTGGGGCCTGCCTGTATATACCTCTGGGGCCTGCCTGTATATACCTCTGGGGCTGCTGCATTATATACCTCTGGGGCTTCTGCATTATATACCTCTGGGGCCTGCCTGTATACCACACTGCTGGGGGCTGTATACCTGTGCTGGAGTCCACCCTCGGCTTATACACGAGTCAATAGGTTTTCCCAGGTTTTGGGGGCAAAAGTAGGGGGGTCGGCTGATACACGGGTCGGCTTATACACGAGTATATACGGTACTTGTATGAAAAACTTACATAAATAAAAGTAAACAATTATAGTAAAAGAATCAATAAAATTGTTATAAAAGATTCAGTTTCACAGGAAATGTGTTAATCATTACAATATAACAAAATAGTATCTGAAGATGATCAAACTGTGGATTCAAATCATGTAAACTATGTCATAAGGTTTGTTCATCAATTTAGTCCCCTGGTGTATATACCTATTTATATCAATAACCTTTCTTTTATTCCATTGTCATTTAGTATCGTTCTTGGGCCCTCAGGGATTAACTTGCTTCAAATTAAATTAATTTATTCATGTCTCCATTAATTTCTTTTATAATAATAATAATAAAACTTTATTTGTATAGCGCCAACATATTCCACAGCGCTTTACAGTACAATGATACGTATAAGAAAGATATACAATACAGAATGGTAGGTAATACAGAACAGTAGTTACATACAATAAACATAGAATCAATGTAGGAAATACAATAAAAAGGCAAAAAATAAAGGTGACCCTGCTCGAAGGAGCTTACAATCTAAGACGGGATGGGAACACAAAGTACAGGGGCTTATAACAATGAATATCTAATGTCTAAATGACTACTGTTAGGGAGAAGGATAGGCCGCCCTGAATAGGTGTGTTTTTAGGGAGCGTCTGAAGCTATACAAGTTGTGGATGGTCCTAGTTTCTTGGGGTAGAGCATTCCAGAGGATTGGTGCAGCTTGAGAGAAGTCTTGGAGTTGGGAATGGGAGGTTCGGATTAATGCCGATATTAGTCTGAGGTCACATTCAGAGCGAAGGGGACGGGTGGGGTGGTAGACAGAAATGAGGGTAGAGAGGTAGGGAGGTGCCGTACCATGAATAGCTTTGTGGGTGACAACGAGCAATTTGAATTGGATTCTATAGTGTACGGGCAGCCAATGTAGTGACTGGCACAGAGCAGAAACATCTGAGTAACGGTTTGCTAGATAGGTGATCTTGGCTGCTGCATTGAGGATAGACTGGAGAGGGGAAAGCTTACTGTGGGGGAGGCCAGCTAATAAGGAATTACAGTAGTCAAGGCAGGAATGGATTAGGGCCACGGTGAGGGTTTTAGTTGTTTCCATGGTGAGGAGAGGGCGAATTCTGGAGATATTTTTCAGGTGCAAGCGACAGGAGCGGGTGAGAGATTGTATGTATGGGATGAAGGAGAGATCAGCGTCCAACATAACACCCAGACAGTGAGCCTGCTGACTGGGCGTTATCGTGGTGCCGCACACCGAGA